>JAGKTI010001548.1:0-60393 GCA_018397915.1 Birgus latro | reverse complement strand
AATGAACTGTTGAACATAGAGAATGAAAGTAATGCAAGTATAAGTGGCTGGGGAATGGCAGGGAGAAGGAGGGTTGTGAGAAGAGAGGAAGAAATCACCAGGATGGAAGTGGTGGAAGCAATGAAGAAAGTTAAAATGGGGAAAGCCCCAGGAATTGATGGAGTGTGTGGTGAAATGCTGAAGCATGGGGGAGAGATAGTAATAGAATGGATGTGGAAGGTGTGCAGATTGGCTTGGGAGGAGGGTAGAGTCCCGGAGGATTGGAAGTCAGGTATAATTATTCCTCTGTACAAAGGAAAAGGGGAAAAAGCAGTGTGTGGTAATCATAGGGGCATTTGCCTTCTCAGTGTAATAGGAAAAATATATGGTAGGATACTTATTGACAGAGTTAGGGAAATTACTGAGGAATTAGTTGGAGAAGAACAAGGAGGTTTTAGGAAGGGAAGAGGTTGTGTAGACCAGATATTCATTCTTAGATCCGTAGTGGAAAAGTTTCTAGAGAAGGGCAAGAAGTTGTATGCAGCCTTCATGGATCTGGAGAAAGCATATGACAGGGTGGATAGACAAGGTTTGTGGAAGGTATTAAGAATATATGGAGTGGATGGGAAGTTGTTGAAGGCAGTGAAGAGTATGTATGAGGGTGCTAAGGCTGCAGTGCGTGTGGATGGCAAACTGAGTGAATCTTTCCATTTGAAGGTTGGATTTAAACAAGGATGTGTCATGTCTCCATGGTTGTTCAATCTGTATATGGATGGGGTTATAAAAGAGATACAAGGTCGGGCAGTGGATGTTGGAGCGGCCCTAGTGAGAGAGGGCAGTGTTTGGAAACTACCTGTACTGTTGTTTGCAGATGATACTGTGTTGTTGAGTGAAGACGAAGGGGAGCTGCAAGGCTTGGTAGATGAGTTTGGGAGAGTGTGTAAGAAACGGAATCTAAAGGTGAATGTGGGGAAGAGTAAAATGATGGTCTTCGAGAGAAGTGAAGCCAGTGAGTGTACAGTGAGATTGGATGGAAAGGAAATGGAGAATGTGAGTGAATTTAAGTACTTGGGCAGTGTGATGAGTAAGGATGGTAGTCTGGAGGGTGAAGTGCTCGAAAGGGTGCAGCAGGGAAGGAAGGTTGCTGGTTCGTTGAAAGCAGTGATAAGAAACAGGGAGGTGAGCATGGAAGTGAAAAAGTTGTTACATGACAGTATTGTGATACCAACTCTGACATATGGAAGTGATGCTTGGACCCTGTTGGAGGGACAGAAGTCAAGAGTGAGAGCAGTGGAAATGAGCTATTTGAGAGGAGCATGTGGAGTCACATGGAGAGACAGACTAACAAATGAGGAAGTGAAGGAGCGTTGTGGTGTGGTTGAGGACATGATGGGAAGCGTTAGGAGAAACACGTTAAGGTGGTTTGGGCATGTGGAGAGGATGGAGAGTGAAAGATTGACGAGGAGAGTGTATGTGAGTGAGGTGGAGGGGGCGAGAGGGAGGGGGAGGCCGAGGATGAGATGGAGGGATGGAGTGGAGAGGTATATGAGAGAGGGGGGTGTGAGTTGGGAGTGTGGTAGTGAAATGGCAGGGGACAGAGTGACATGGAGGCGATTTGTTTGTGGCCACCCTGTTCGGGATTGAGGCGTCTGGCAATAGAATATTTTCCCTTCCGATGTGTTAATCTGTAATGCAATCAGTTTAGCTTGCTTGTGAGAGTATATCTAGTTCTATCTCTTTGACTTGTAGATTTTTCTTTGTTAATACCAGAACTCCTCCTTTTTTCAAATTTCTATCTCATCACCATATATTATGTTATTTGATATCCTTGGGATTAGTTTTCTTTCAGTTGAGCAAATAAGATGAGCTTCCAGTTCTTTGGTATTGTCTTTTATTTCTAATAATTTGGATACCAGTCTGTCTACATTTAAGTACATGAACTTAATCATGTTGTTTACATATTTGACATAGTTTGAGTTTACTACTTTCCATTTTTGTAATCCATCTTGTTCATGTACCACTTTCTTACTTGTAATCCCTCTACTTTGTAAAAGTAGATTTGCTTCTTTCCTTCTCTGACATTTCATCATTGTTTCCCCGCCCCCCCCCTCTCTTCTCCTTGAGTAATCCCCATTCCTCCTGAGTTAGGCATTTTTTTATTCATATTTTTTTTTTAATTCCCCTTTTTCAGTAAGTTTGTTAGCATTTTTGAATATTTCCTCTACAGTGTTCACACTATAGAAGTGTTACTTTCAGGGGCCTTGACTAATTTTTCTCATATTTCCCCAGCCTTTTGTGTTCCTCTATATCTTTATCACAGATATCCTTTGATACTTCCCTCATTATATTCATTATGTTTACCATCTCCTTTTTGTCTCAAGATTCTGTTTCTTATTTCCTCCTCATATATAGCAGTGATTACTAGAGATTTGTTGATTCTTTGACTAGTTTGGGTTGTTTTTAATTATTTCTTTCACTTCTTTTCTTTGACCTTTGTTTCTAAATCTTTCTTTACTTTCACCTTATGAGCATGTGTAGTTTGTACTTCATCTTTGTAATTTCTCATTATTTCATTCACCTGGGTTATCTCCTCTTCAGTTTCACTGCTTTGGTCTATCAGACTGCTTGCATGCCAAATTGTCTCTGTATCATTTCTGAACTCCTCCATATTTCTGTCATGGTTGACCACTGTGCTCGCCATTTCACTAGTCTTCTTTCTCAGTGAAACTACCTCAGCTGACAGCTCATCTATTGTTGTGTCTTTTTTGTTTAATTCCTTTACCAATTTTTCATTTTCTTCCTCCTGCATGCATAGTTCCTTTTTAATTTTGTCAATTTCCATTTGAAAAGTTTTCTCCAGTTTATTCACTTCCTTTACTAGTTTATTATGTATTTCCATTTCAAACAGTTCTGGGTAGAAATAATCCTGTTTTTTATGTTTATCCTCAACTTCTTCCATAGCCACTGTTCCAAAAATAGTACTCATCTTGCAGAAAGACTTAGATAACTTTTACTTACAAATTTGCATCTCCCTGCAACCCGCCTGGTGATGATGAAGAGACCCACTGATGTTTGCGTTGTATCAGCGGATTTGTTTGATGCACTGACTTGGATGTATTCTTTTATTGGGACAACACTTTTTTGCTTATACTTGCTCTGCTATATTAGAACATCACTTAATATAGGCGATATAGGATGATATTATTCACTTACCTGATAAACATGATTATATATGAGTGTTTTGTCCCGATGATTGGCTGAAGGATGTAGTTGTAAATGTGTACAAGGGGAAGAGAGATACCCTGGAAAGAGGAAATGATAGACGTATAAAGCTTTTAGATCAGTTAATGAAGGTAATAAGAGAGATTTCTAGAAGATATGATTAGAGATGCAGTTTGGGGATATGTCAGGCAGGGGGACCACTGATGCCATATTCATTGTTCGACAGCTTCAGGAAAAATATATAGGAAAAAAACAGCACTGTACTGTACTTTGTTTTTGTTGATTTGGGGAAGGCCTTGGACAGAGTCCTTAGACAGGTGGTGAAGTGGGCAGTGAGAAAGCTTGGGATGGAGGAGTGGCTGGTTAGGGTGGTTATGGCCATGTTCCGGTATGTGGGTGCTCTCACCTAGGTACGAATGAATGGAGATTTGATTGATGAGTTTTCGATGAGTTTTCCATGAATGGTGGTATGCATCAGGGGCCAGTTTTGAGTCCCTTGTTGTTTATCATGATACTTGAAACCCTTTCATGTGACTTCAGAAATGGGCTTCCGTGGGAGATGTTGTATTCTGATGATTTGATGTTGATTGCTGAGAATGAAAGGGAGGTGGAGGAAAGATTTAGGAAGTGGAGAGATGGTGTGAGGCACATAGGCTTAACAGTAAATGCAGGTAAAATGAAAGTGATGATATTTAGGGCTGGGGGCAGTATTGTCAAAGAAGTGGGAGAGTGGCCATGTGCAATTTGCCACAAGGGTGTGGGAAGTAATTCCATCTTGTGCAGTGTTTGTGATAAGTGTGTGCATATGAAATGTAGTGGTATTAGAGGTAGACTGCTAGATAATGCTGATTTTATGTGTGCTGTATGTCTGGGAGAGCAGGTGGAGATTGTCAGGTGTGAAAGGATTTAACATGCTGGTGAGTCTCTTGAGTGTGTGGAAGAGTTTTGTTATTTGGGAGACAAGTTATGTGCTGGAGGTGGGGCTGGAGCCAGCTCTGTGGCAAGGGTGAGAAGTGGTTGGAAGAAGTTCAGGGAGCTGTTGCCTCTCCTGACATTGAAAGGGCTCTCCCTCTGTGCTAAGGGATCTTTGTATGCAGCATGTGTTAGGAGTGTGATACTGTATGGTAGTGAGACCTGGGCAGCAAAGGAAGAGCATATTTGCAGGTTCAGACGTACAGAAATGACAATGATTAGGTGGATGTGCAGTGCGTTCCCGAATGCAAGGCCTGGGAGGGCTAGGTTTACGATGGAAGAGTTGAGAGGTAGGATGGGACTGAAGTGTATTGGTGTTGATGAGGTGAGGTAGATTGAGGTGGTTTGGGAGTGTGGAAAGGATGGGGGATGATAATTGGGTGCAGAAAGTGAGAAGCGTTAATATTGGGGTTGCAAGGGGAAGACTGGAAAAAACCTGAGATGAGGTGATTGAGTGTAACCTCAGGGTTAAGGGACTGAATAGGGAGGGTGCCATACATCGAGCAGCTTGGAGAGTCACCATTAGGTGACCAAGGCCGACTCATGCAAGCATGTTGGAGCCTTAAAAATGAAACGAAACGAAACGATTAGGTGTGGCCAGTAGCGGAGCGAATTGACATGCATTTTCTCTCACTGCTGTCGTGTGTGTGTGTGTGTGTCAGTTCTCTCACTGCTCTCGTGTGTGTGTGTGTGTATGTATGTGTGTGTGTGTTTGTGTTTTGACCAAGTTGTAGTATACAGGGTTTGAGCTTACATTATAGTGTCTCCCTCCCTATCTACTTTTGTCCAGTCTAGTTTTCATCACATGGCTATTCTTTGCCCACACCACCTCCACTTCCAACCCATTCTAGATATCATTGCCTCTTTTTTGAGAAAGTAAATTTTTTCCCCATTGGTGAGACACCTGTTCTTCCTCAATTTGTATTCATTCCTTCTGATCCTTCCATCATCCAGTACAAAAAAGATCTGCTCTGTCCAATCGTATTAGATTTTTACTCCTCTGTGCACCATAATCACGTCTTCCCTTCTCTCTCCTTTCCCATAATGTGGACAATTGTGGCAACTCTGAGAGTAGACTGTAGCACCAGTCGAGCAGAGCAGTACTCCCAAGGTGGATGGAAGGCTGATGACAGGGAGAGCTGGAGCTCCCGTTTCATCAACCCTCAGGACTTGTTCCTGACCATCCCCCTTTGCTGAACTTTTTCAGTGTCTCAGTAACACAGAGAGTAGGCCAGCATGCTCTCCAATACAAGTTTCTCTAACTGTCAGCACCAAACTACATACATGCTACACACTACATTTTCTTTTCAAAAATTGTTTTAAAAATATGGCGCACGTGAACCATGCCTCGGAGTCCCCAGAGGGTGGGGGGGAACATAAATGCCCCCACCATCTTCCTCTCTCCCGGTGATGACTCACGGAGCTGCCTGGAACCACTGTCTGACTCACTCCTTCATTTCTGTAACATTCACGGCCTTTCCTCTAACTTTCGCTCTGTTGAGCACCACCTCTTCACCTCTAAACCTCACCTTCTTCTGCTCTCTGAGACTCAACTGTCTGAGGCAACTGACAGCAAACCCTTTTCTGTATCCTCCTGCTTTCTCTATTCTCATTTCAAAGACGAAGGTGGCTGTTGAGTATATGTACACAACGATCTATCTTGCTCTCGTGTTCCTGAACTTGATTCTTCTGAATTCTCTACTCTCTGGCTTTGGCTCTCCTGTCATTCCCTGACTAAATATATCTGTGCTGTTTACTTATCTCCTAATTCTACTGACTATCAAAAATTCTCTGACTATCTTACTTCTATGTTGGAACACATTCTATCCATTTCTCCTTTCTCTGAAATCTCCATTCTAGGAGATTTCAATGGTCACCACCACCTTTGGCTCTCCTCTCCTTTCACTGATCTGCCTGGTGAACAAGCCTACATCTTTTCTATCCTTAATGACCTAGAGCAGCTTGTACAGCACCCTACCCGTATCCCTGACCGCCTTGGAGTGAGTTCCAACATACTTGACCTATTCCTAACAACTAATCCTTCTGCTTACACTGTTAATCTTTTCTCTCCGTTGGGCTCCTCCAATCATAACCTTATTACCTTACCCTGTCCTGTCGCTCCGGTATGGCCTGTGGACCCTCCAAAGAAACGCTGCCTGTGGCACTTTGGAGCTGCGGATTAGGAGGCCCTCAGGCAGTACTTCTTTGATTTTCCTTGGAATGATTATTGCTTCCATGCCCAGGAGCCATCTGACTGTGCCTTGTGCATTACGGAGGTTATTCTCTCGGGCATGGAAGCATACATTCCTTTCTCATATCCTCTGACTAATGCAAGAAAGCCTTGGTTTAATCACGCTTGTTCTAATGCTGTCCGCAACAAGGAGAGGGCCTATAAAAGGTACCAGAGTCAACCCTCTCCTGAATCACATCTTTTTTTTTTATTTTTTTTATTTCTGCCCGGAATCTTTCTAAGTCTGTTCTTCGCTCTGCTAAAAATAATTTCATCCGTGCTAAATGTTTCCAACTTTCCAACTCGAATTCTTCTTGCTCCTTCTGGCACCTTGCCAAAAACCTTTCTAACAACTTTACCTCATCATCCTTCCCTCCTCTTTTCTACTCTGATGGCTCTGTAATTCTTTCTTCTACTGATAAAGCAGATCTCTTCGCTCAGACTTTCTCCTCCAATCCCACCTTAGACGATTCCGGTGCTATTTCTCCATCACTTCCCCCTTCTGACTTCCTCATGACTGACATTAAAATTTCTTCAGCTGATTTTTTTTCTGCCATCACTCTCCTCAATACTAACAAGGCATATGGACCTGATGGAGTCCCTCATGTTGTCCTCAAAAACTGTGCTTCTGTGCTTACATCCTGCCTAGGTAAACTCTTTCACCTTTGTCTATCAACTTGTACCTTTCCTTCTTGCTGGAAGTTTGCTCTCATTCAGCCACTTCCAAAGGAGGGTGACCATTCCCAACCGTCTAACTATTGTCCAATTGCTTTAACATCCTGTGTCTCAAAAGTTTTTGAGTCAGTTCTTAACCGAAAAATCTTAAAGCATCTTTCCTGTCACAACCTTCTTTCTGATCGTCAGTATGGGTTCCGTCAGGGACGCTCCACTGGCGATCTTCTCACCTACCTTTCAGGGTCCTGGTCATCCTCCTTTCGGGACTTTGGCGAAGGCTTTGCCATTGCACTTGACATCTCAAAGGCTTTCGATCGAGTCTGGCATAAACCTTTAATTTCCAAACTGTGCTCCTACGGTTTCTATCCTTCTATCTGTGCCTTCATCTCAAGCTTCCTTTCTGGTCGTTCTATAGCCGCTGTTGTAGACGGCCATCGTTCTTCTACTAGACCTGTCAACAGTGGTGTTCTTCAGGGCTCTGTCCTATCACCAATTCTCTTCCTTTTATTCATCAGTGACCTTCTAAGCTTTACATCTAACCCTATCCACTCATATGCTGATGATTCCACCCGTCACCTTTCCATTTGGTTCCCGCAACGTCCATCTCAGCAGTTACTTCAACAAGAAAGGGATGAGGCTATGGCACACCAAATGTCTGACTTGGCTCGTATCTCTGACTGGGGTAAAAATAATCTAGTTATTTTTAATGCATCAGAAACTCAATTCTTACACCTATCTACCCGACAAAATCTTCCTCAGGATTACCCATTAATGTTTAATAATGTCTAGCTCAGTCCTGTATCATCCTTGAACATGCTTGGGGTTTCATTCTCTCGGGATTAGTCTTGGAAAGAACATATTACATCTCTTGTGAAATCCGCTTCCAAGAGATTAGGTGTGCTAAGCCGATTCCAAACTTTCTTTACCCCTGCACAGTTGTTGACCTTGTACACGGGTTTTATTTGCCCGTGTATGGAGTACAACTCTCATGTGTGGGGAGGCTCTCCACATGCAGCTCTTCTCAATAGGGTGGAGTCAAAGGCTTTTCGTCTCATTAACTCTCCTCCTCTTACTGATTCCCTTCAACCTTTGTCTCTTCGCTGCACTGTTGCATCTTTATCTCTCTTCTATCATTACTTCAATGGTCACTGTTCCTCTGAACTGTCTGCTTGCATCCCTCCACCTCTACGACGGGCATGTAGTTCCCGTCTAGCAACAAACTCTCATCCCTTTTCTGTCCAACTCTCTAATGCAAGAGTTTACCGTTACTCCCAGTCCTTCATTTATGCAACTGGTCAACTCTGGAACTGTCTTCCTCTGTCTGTATTCCCTGCTTCCTATGATCTCCAGTCTTTCAAACGCAGTGTGTCCAGGCATCTCGAAATGAATGGATCTTGAATTTGGCTCTCTTTTGTATTGTTTTTGCTTTTTCTTGGAGGGAACAGTATGTTGGCCCATGGCCTTTGGTTCCTTTTTCCTTGCATTTAAAAAAAAAAAAAACGTTGAAAAGCTCTCTCTTGTCTGTGGAATCAGCATCTTGGCTGGCCTTTTTGTCTTCTCCAGCCTACTAATGTGTTTTTCAAGATGTGGTGACCATATCAATGCTGTGTAATCAAGTATTGGTCATAGCATGGATAGTGTAATCTTTCTCAACATCTCCTCATCCATAAAATTTAAAGCTACTCTGTCAAGAGTCCATATGCCCCTCCAGTAATCCCATTAATATGTTTTTCTGGTGAGATGTCATCCTGCATGATTATGCCTAAATCCTTCTCTTCTGTTGCAATGCTAATTTTCTCTTCTCCCATTTTGTATTCACATCTGGGTCTCTTCACTGGGACGTGTTTCTAATACACAACATTTTTGCATTGAAATACCTTTTCAAGGTCTGTCTCCAGTTGTGTATTTTGTCTAAGTCACTTTGCAACTCTGAACAGCAAAATTTATAATACTTTTCATAATTTTCGTGTCATATGTAAACATATTCATATAGCTACTCAACCCTTCTTAGCATGCCTTTTACATATGCAGTATGAGAAACACCGAACCCTTGGGCACTCTGCTGGTTACGTTCTTCCACCAGGGTAGGTGATCTCTTATATTTATTCCCATTTGTCTTCCCAACAAAATAGTATTCCTTCCATTTTAACAATTTCCTTTGCACCCCTCCAGTGGTTTTAAGTTTCCACACTAGCTTTTTATTTGTCACCCTGTCAGCTGCCTTCATCACTTCCAGGTAGTCACAGTGTACGCAACCCTCTCTCTCTTGTAAAATATCCGTAACACTGCAATACTGTTGAAATTTAGCAAATCATTAATGCAAGGTGATCCTTCTCTTAATCCAGATTGCTTTGTTGCTGTTAACTCTTTCCCTTCTAGAAATTTAGAATATAATTTTATAAATATTTTTTCATAGATTTTAAAAGCAGCATTTGTAAGGGACACAGGCCTGTAGTTCAGTGGGTCTTCTCTGTCTCCTTTATATGATGGCCCTATAATTGTTCTTTTCCAGTGTATCAATAATACACCTCTGGCTTGAGGATACTTAATAATATCATGGATTGGCCACATGTGCTGGTCTTCGCTTTCTTTCATTACCTGTCCTGTCACTTCATCTGGTCCTATTTCCTTTTTCACATCCAATCCTTTCATTAGTTTCAGTACTTCACTTTCACCACTGCTACCCCCGGCATTTGTGGGACACTTATGTGCTCGAGGTGGGGCTGGAGCTAGCTCTGTGGCTACAGTGAGAAGTGGTTGGAAGAAGTTCAGGGAGCTGTTTCCTCTCCTGACATTGAGAGGGCTCTCCCTCCGTGCTACAGGACCTTTGTATGCAACTTATGTTAGGAGTGTAATGCTGTATGGTTGTGAGACCTGGGCAGTAAAGGAAGAGGATATTCGTAGGCTTAAACGTACAGAAATGGCAGTGATTAGGTGGATGTGCAGTGCGTCTCTGAGTACGAGGCCTGGGGAGCTAGGTTTACGGTGGAAGAGTTAAGAGGTAGGATAGGACTGGTGTGTATTGATGTGATAAGGAGGGGTAGATTGAGATGGTTTGGACATGTGGAGAGGATGGGGGATGAAAATTGGGTGCAGAAAGTGATTAGTGTTAATGTTACAGGTAGGGTAGCAAGAGGTAGACCGAAAATGACCTGGAATGAGGTCAGTGAGTGTGACCTCAGAAATAAGGGACTAAATAGGGAAGCTGCCAGAGATCAAGCAGAATAGAGAGTCACCATTAAGTTACCAAGGCTGATTCATGCAATCATATTGGAGCCTTCAAAAATGAAACAAAACAAAATGATGATTTAAAGGTGAAAATTAAGGATAAAATACTACAATGACACATTGCTGTAGCTAATACAGTGCTGGTTGGCTACCATTTACTAGCTGGTTGATACACTTCGATGCCAGATATTGCATAGACCTGCCGGTTACGTCCTGTTTTGGTGCCAGATATTACATATTACATAATTTTGCCGGATACTGCATTAATAAAGCCAGGCCAGCAGCACCGGATATTGTGATGACGGATAATTGAGAGTTTACTGTATTTGCTTTCACAGACATGTATTTTTTTTTTTTTTTTAATGCAAGGAAGAAGGAACCAAAGGCCATGGGCCCACAAACTGTTCCCTCCAAGAAAAAACAAAGACAATACGAATGAGAGTCAAAGTCAAGATCCATTCATTTCAAGATGCCTGGACACACTGCGTTTGAAAGACTGGAGGTCGTAGGAAGTAGGAAATACAGACAGAGGAAGACAGTTCCAGAGTTGACCTGTTGCATAAATGAAGGACTGGGAATAACGGTTAACTCTTGCATTAGAGAGCTGGACAGAAAAGGGATGAGAGTTTGTTGCTAGATGGGTACTATGTGCCCATTGTAGAGGTGGAGGGATACAGGCAGACAGTTCAGAGGAACTGTGGCCATTGAAGTAGCGATAGAAAAGAGATAGGGGTGCAACAGTGTGGCGATGAGACAGTGGTTGAAGGGAGCCAGTAAGAGGAGGAGAGTTAATGAGACGAAAAGCCTTAGACCCCACCCTATTGAGAAGAGCTGTATGTGGGGAGCCTCTCCACACATGAGAGTTGTACTCTAAACAGGGGCGAATAAAACCCCCCTGTATAAAGTCAACAACTGTGCAGGGGTAAAGAAGGTTCGGAGTCGGCTTAGCACACCTAATCTCTTGGATGCAGATTTCACAAGAGGTGTACAGTAATATGTTCTTTCCAAGATAAATCCCGAGGGAATGAAACCTGAAGCATGTTCAAAGATGATGCAGGACCAAGCTGGACATTATTAAACATTAGTGGGTATTCCTGTGGAAAATTTTGTCGGGTTGATAGGTGTAAGAACTGAGTCTTTGATGCATTAAAAACAACAAGATTATTTTTACCCCAGTCAGAGATACGAGCCAAGTCAGACATTAGGTGTGCCATAGCCTCATCCCTTTTTTGTTGAAGTAACTGCTGAGATGGACGTTGCGGGAACCGAATGGAAAGGTGACGGGTGGAGTCATCAGCATAAGAGTGGATAGGGTTAGATGTACAGTTTAGAAGGTCATTGACGAATAAAAGGAAGAGAGTTGGAGATAGGACTGAGCCCTGAGGAACACCACTGTTGATAGATCTAGAAGAACAATGGCCGCCTGTAACAACAGCTATAGAACGACCAGAGAGGAAGCTAGAGATGAAGGCACAGATAGAAGGAGAGAAACTGTGGGAGGGCAGTTTGGAAATTAAAGATTTGTGCCAGACTCGATCGAAAGCCTTTGAGATGTCAAGTGCAATGACAAAACTTTCGTCAAAGTCTGGATAGGAGGATGACCAGGAGTCTGAAAGGTAGGTGAGAAGATTGCCAGTGGAGTGTCCCTGACGGAACCCATGCTGATGATCAGATAGAAGGTTATGAAAGGAAAGATGTTTAAAATTTTTCTGTTAAGAATAGACTCAAATACTTTTGAAACACAGGATGTTAAAGCAGTTGGATAATAGTTGGAGGGTTGGGAATGGTCACCCTTCTTTGGGACTGGCTGAATGAGAGCAAACTTCTAGCAAGAAGGAAAGGTACAAGTTGACAGAGAAAGGTGAAAGAGTTTGCTTAGGCAGGGTGTAAGCACAGAAGCACAGTTTTTGAGGACAACAGGAGGGACTCCATCAGGCCCATATGCCTTATTAGTATTGAGGCCAGTGATGGCAGAAAACACATCAGCTGAAGAAGTTTTAATGTCAGCCATGAGGAAGTCAGAGGGGGGATGTGATGGAGGAACTGCACCGGAATCGTCTAAGGTGGAATTGGAAGAGAAAGTCTGAGCAAAGAGATCTGCTTTGTCAGTAGAAGAAAAGAAATAACTACAGAGCCATCAGAGTAGAAAAGAGGAGGGAAGGATGATGAGATAAAGTTGTTAGTAAGGTTTTTGGCAAGATGCCAGAAGGAGCGGGAAGAATTCGAGTTGGAGAGTTGAGAACATTTAGTGCCAGTGAAATTATTTTTAGTAGAGCGACAAATAGACTGAGCACAATTCTGGGCAGAAACATAAGAAAGATGTGATTCAGGGGTGGGTTGGCTCCAGTGCCATTTATAGGCCCTCTCCTTGTTACGGACAGCATTAGAACAAGTGTGATTAAACCAAGGCTTTCTTGCATTAGACAAAGGATATGAGAAAGGAATGTATGCTTCCAAGCCCAAGAGAATAACCTCCGTAATGCGTAAGGCACCATGGCTCCTGGCCATGGAAGCAATAATCATTCCAGGGAAAATCAAAGAAGTACTGCCTGAGGGCCTCCCAGTCCGCAGCTCCAAAGTGCCACAGATGACGTTTGTTTGGAGGGTCTGCTGGCTGCACCGGAGCAGTAGGACAGGTTAAGGTAATAAGGTTATGATCGGAGGAACCCAACGGAGAGAAAAGATTAACAGTTTTTTATGTTTCTCATTTCACTCTTCAACAACTCATTTTCTTCATTTTCCTTGCCATTTGCTTCCGTAAGATTTTCAATCACTTCAGTATTAATTGCTCCCTCTACTCCTCCTTTCTCCCATATCAGTAGTATCTTCCTCTTTAAGTTTTCCAGCTCTCAGAGACTGGATTTTAATAATGTCTAACAGGCTTTTCTTCCCTTTGAATCCCTCAAATCTCTTCCCTCCAGTTCAGAGGTGGACATCATATTGCTTGCTTACACTGAGTCTTCAGGTGAAGCAGGATCTTCTTTGAGCACATCTTGTCTCCTTCAACTTGTGTGTGTGTGTGTGTGTGTGTGTGTGTGTTTTTACTTATTTGTAGTATACAGGAATTGAGCTAAGCTCATGTTATCCTTGTCTTCATATCTGCATTTATCTAGTCTAGTTTTAAACACATGAATTTTTTTTGCCTGTACCACCTCATTGTCCAGGCTATTCCACAGGTCTGTGCATCTATAAGGAAAACTATATTTCTTGATATCCTTCAAGCAGCTTGGCATCTTCAATTTCATTCCGTGTCCTGTTGTTACTCTCATACAAACAGATCTTCTCTGTCAATTATATCTACTCTCATCATGGCCCTGAACACTGCAATCATGTCACCCTTCTCTCTCCTTTCCTGTAAGGAAGGCAGATCCAGCTTTTCCAGCCTCTCTCTGTACGACAGATCTGCCGGGCTGGTGACCATCTTGGTTGCTGTTCTTTGTATCCTCTCAATCTTGTTTATGTCTTTCATTTTGTGTGGGGACCACATTACTGCTGCATATTCTGACCTGGGGTGGATCATGGCCACTATCAGTTTTTTCATCATCTCCTCATCCATGTAATGAAATGCCACTCTTATATTGGTCAAGAGTTTATACGTCTCTCAACTATCTTGTTAATGTGTTTTTCAGGTGACAAACTATCCTGGACCAGCACTCCCAAATTCTTCTCTTCTTTTGGTTTTGTGACTAATTCATTACCCATCAAATAATTCAGTGATGGCCTCTTGGTACTTTTTCCCATTTCCAATATGTTACATTTTTTTGCATTGAATTTCATTTCCAACATTTGGCTCCAATCATGTATCCTATCCAGATCCTCCTGTAGCATTTTACAGTCTTTGTGAACTTCTGCTTTCCTCAAAATCTTTGCATCATCAGCAAACAGACTTGTGTAACTGTTCATTCCATCTGTCACATCATTTATGTAAATCAGGAACATTACTGATGCTAACACCAACCTCTGTGGGACTCCACTTGTTACTTCCCTGCATCCTGATATCCTGTCCTTTATTACTGTCCTCATTTGTCTATCTCTCAAAAGGTCTCTTATCCACTCCAGGAGGTTTCCCTTCAGTCCTCCTATGTGCTCCACTTTCTCGCTTGTGGGGTACCTTGTCGATGGCCTTCTCCAAATCTAAATACTAACAATCCACCCAACCATCTCTCTCCTCTAGCACGTTAATTGCTCTTGAGTGAAAGCTCAACAAGTTGGAAACACATGACCTTCCATTTCCGAATCCAAACTGATCATCAGCCAAAATGTTCATCCCTTCCAGATATTTTATCCATCTATCTTCCAAGATTCTCGTGCACAATTTTGCGACCATGCTGGTCAGGGACACTGGTCTATAATTCAGGGGTTCTTCCTTGTTTCCTCCCTTACAGATTGGTACCACATTTGCCCTCTTCCGTTCCTGTGGCACTTTCCCCTCTTCCAGAGAACACACAATTAAACTGTGAATCTTATCTGCCAGTTGTTCTCTGCATTCCTTCAGTACCTAATTAGAGTTTCCATCTGGTCCTGGGGCTTTCCTTACATCCATAGTTTTCAGTAATTTATACACTTCCTACACTTCCTCTTTTATATCTTTTATCACTACATTTCTAGTCACTCCCTCCCCCTCTACAAAATCCCTTTCATTAGTCAAAACTGATTGGAAACATTTGTTCATTATTTCAGCTTGCATTGCCGCATCTTTATAGACCTCTCCTTCTGCTTTCAGTTTGGTGATTCCTTCCTTTTGTTTCAATTTGCTATTGACAGATCTATATAACAATTTGGGTTCTTCCTTACATTTGTCAATTATACCTTTTTCAAAGTTCCTTTTTTCTTCTCTGTGTATTCTTTTATATTCATTTTCAATTCTTTTATATTCTTCCTTTGTTCTGTTACTACCTCTCTTTCTCCAATTGTTCCACACTATGTCCCTCTCTTTTTTTGCTATCATACACTCTGTTAAACCACCCCTTTTTCCTGTTTTCTTTCCCACTTATTCTTGGACATATTTTTCCATCCCCGAAGTATAGAGGTCTAGAAAGATATCCCACTTCTTCTGTATCTCTCTTGTTTCTCTGAATTTTCTCCAATTCGCATTTTCGAAAAGTTCTCTCAATTCTGTAAAGTTTGCTTTCCCAAAGTTGTATCTTCCCTGCCTATAAAGCTCGTCTCTTGGCACCACGTTCCCTATTATCGTCTGGAACTCAGTGACCACATGATCACTTTTTCCTATAGGACACAGATATTTCAATGATTCAGTTATGTCAGATTCTTTGGTTAGCAGTAAATCTAATCTTGCTGGTGTGTCGTCACCTCTGCATTGTGTCTCTTAATTGACCCATTGGGTCATTACGTTATTCATTATTATACTGTATTTAACAATACAGTATAGTGCCCCGTGAATCTTCACTACCTCTTGAGTTCCATCCCTCCCAGTTCATCTCTTTACCATTAACCCTTTCACGCACGATGACACCTTAGTCGTCATTTGGATCTTTCCTCGTAAATGCACGATGATGACTAAAGCGTCTTAAAAGCTAAAAAAGAAAAAATCTTCAAAAAAAATAAGTTTTTGGTCGATTTGCATCATTTTTTGAGGCGTCATAGCTTGACTGGCTCTCGTCAAAATAATAAGTTGGCAACAGTTGATCCCGATACCAGCGTCAGAGCATACAGGTTGTTTAGTACCAAACTAGCTGTCAGTGGGGGAGAAGTGCGTGGTCCCTTGTCCCTTTAAATCCACTCTATTACCCTCATCATGGTAGCACGACATATTTTACTATGCCAGTAGTGCTTATGTAGAGTTTTTGGGCACTATTGTGATTAGATTTGGTGTTTGCAATAGGAAATTTAGGTGTTTGGGGTAGCGGTGGCTCGATCGGTAGAGTGGTGGCTTGCAGTCCTATTGGACCCATGTTCAAATCTCGGCTGGGTCAAGGAACTGTTGAAGGATTTGAATTTCATAAAAGCAGCCTTTTCTGATCTACCAGAAGACCCACCGACATGTAAAAATACCCCCGCTAATACCAATACACCAGTCCTGTATGAGACAGCCCTAGCATGTATTCAATATGGACGGTAGGTGTTAGTGCCGAAGTGGTGACATGTAGAGGTGTATGGTATGTAGGAGGACTACTGGGCCTTGAGAGCAGGCTGTGAAAGCCTATGCCCAGAGTCGGACACATTATATATATACATGTATAAAAAAAGTGGCAGTTATCAGCCGTTGAGCCAAGGAAGATTTTGCTATTGTTTCTAACCCTGGCCCCAGAACTACACTGCCTCTTCCCTTCACCAAATGTGAGTATTCATCTGTAAAAAGGGTATCAGTGAATCATGTCAATATAGTTTGCAATACCTAGTGTGCAAGGAAATAGTGAAACAGTGCAGTAGATTAGAGGGAGGCAGGAAACAGCCCTATAGTCATGAAACGGCATGAGTACACTGTAGTTTTTTGCATTATTCTCGAAAACTATTAGCCCATGAATGAAAGCCCTAAATTCTGCTTAAGATGATGAAATAAAAACATAACACTTCCGTGAAAAGTTTTTCGCTAGAGCTCCCCTAATAAAAACTCTGCTCTCTGTCGAAAAAGGTTTTACTTTTTCGCTTATTACTTGAAAACCATACTGCATATCATAATGCCAACTATCCCATTCGAAAGCTAATAAAATTCTCTTTCAAATGATGGTATAACATGTAAAGATATGTTAGTAAACATTCGAGCTGTGATGTTGGGAAGTGAGATGAATGTTCCCAAATGTTTATTCACACCACCATAATGTAAGTATAGTGTGTGTGTGTGTGTGTTTTAATCATGTTGAACAAACATCGACGAATTGGAACATGCAGGTTTTGTGGCAAAATAAAAATGTTTGGGTGGTGAAAATAAGCTGAGAATACACTTTTGGACCGTGCAGCAGGCACGGGGGGGGGGAGAAAGGCAATGTGTCATGGAACGCGAAACTTATTAAAACTTACCGAGTGTGAAAGGGTTAAAATCACCCTTTAGAATTATATTGTTGCTTTTCTCAGTCACTTTCTGTAGATAACTAACCATGTCTGACAACATCTTCTGGTATTCATCATTTTTCCATTCTCTTGTCTTAGGGGGAACATATACTATTGCCATATCTCTCATGCCATTCTCTAATTTCATATTTATCATTTCAGCCCTACCCTCTCCCATATCCACAGTATCCACATTTATGTTGTTCTTCACTGCTATCATCACTCCTCCTCCCATTTTTGCCTTTCTGTGTGTGTGTGTGTGTGTGTGTGTGTGTGTGTGTGTGTGTGTGTGTGTGTGTGTGTGTGTGTGTATGCATGCATGCATATATGTGCATGTGGAAGCTTTGTTTTCATGTCGTTGCACTGTCATTTGTGAAAAATATTAACATGATTGCGGTATCACATCAGCATGTGCTCATTACAGTCCTAATTGTACTGTATCTTGATGTTACAGGGGAGAATACACAACTGTATTTGGTGGTGGTAACCAAATGTGTACGTGTGTGTATCATCCAGAATACAGCCATCTATAGGATCCAGGACATTGACATCATATCACTTCATTGTATGAGGCCAAACAACTACAAGGCACAGGTTGGTTCAAGGCCAGAGTTTTTCTTTATTGGTGCCTTATGTCAGGAATATATTGAACTGCTGGTATCCATGTGCTTCTGGATTGGGCATTGTTTAGTTTGCTGTCTTTTAATTTTACAGTGTGGGTGAATTTTATTAACACTTGTTTTCCAAGTCAGAAAACTTATTTTCACTCTTTGCAAGTAATTTGAAGGCAACATAAGTTGGCAGTTGCCAAGTAAGACACCACCAAAGTGATTTAAATGGTGACAAGGAATTATCCCGAGCTCAGAGGGCCGAGGAGAGTGCATATTTCTTTTTCCAGTTAAAATGCCTTGTGAAGCATGGTGACCTTGCCACTGAATTGTGTATGTCTCGCAGTTGTTTAAATCAGTTGGTGTATGACACTTCTTATACTCCTCTGTGGGATGCCAGGTAATGCCACTTATACGTGCCAGCATGGGCATGCTACTACTACATGCATGTGCATCCTCACTTGGTATAACATGAGGAGGAAGAGGTAGCAAGACCTCCTTGGAGTGGGCTTAGTAAATATGATGCCTCTAAATTCTCTGATAATGAGATATAATGGAGTTTGAATCTTGCAAAATCTTGTTTTTCTTCTTCACTCTGTTCTCCCTTTTTTGGAGGAATCCTGAAGAAGAGTACATGATACAAATTTATGGGATGGCCAGAGCAATATGGGGAACCGGAACAGATGGAGACTTTTATTGCAGAAGTGACAGGTAGGTCAGACATCAAAGTACAGTAGAACTTTATTACAGTAATTTATTATAACTGGTTCTCAGGCTTTACTGAAGTAATGAGTTTGTCCAGTTACCCGATAAACTCAGTTATCCTTATGTAACTGCATACATCCATCCATCCATCATCCAATCCTATGTTGCCCCATGAAGAGCATAGGAGCCTGGGCTAGGCAAGTTGGTCCTGACATTTAACATGAGAGTGACCAGCCTCACTCATCCCTGAGTGGCATTATGTGAGCAATAACCCCAACCACCCCTTGGATATACACCCTCACCGGTTCAGTCCAATTGGAGCACCGTAATTACCCACTAAACCACCAGGCACCAATATTTGGTTATATGGTTACCACCCAGTGTAGCAAATGGTTTCCTGGTGAGTCACCCACAGGCAGAAGGAAGAGGAAAGAATGAAGGAAAGAAAGACAGAAGAGGGAGTGTAAGGTCACTCGTAGGCAGAAGGACAGGAAAGAATGAAGGAAAGAAAGACAGAAGAAGATGGAAGGAATAAGGATGGAGGAGAGAAAAGGGCAGACATCCAAGAGCAGCACTACATCGAGTGAGTGGATGGTGAATGCCCCCACCTACCATTTATCTAACTGCATACTGTAATTATTAAATATACAGTGTATGCCAGAATCATCAGTCTACAGTACTGACCAAGCTGTCGTTTATGGAAAAGTTACTCCAGCATTATTTCAAAGGGTAATATTATTACTGAATAACAAATAAGCTTTGTTTGAATATTTCCTTTAACCCACTGCAAAGAGTGGGTTCCTGGTGCACTTCATAGAGGGTCATGTGTAGCTCACTTTAAATTGGTGGACAAGTCATCAACGTCTCTGAGGGAAGGATGTTATGGTTTGTGAGGCATTTTAACGTTGAGCCAAGAAGCAGTGCTCCCTGTCCCTCTCGTTACCATTTAAAATCCACTGGTGATGTGGTAAGATGGCCAAAAGCCTCATGCTCAGGGTGCATCTAAAAAGGGAGCCTTGAATGAAAATTGTATGGTGTGATGAAGCTGTAAACTTAAGTCTTGAATATTAAGTAAACGGATGCCTGTGCCATTTCACTGGCTCAATGTTGATAGTTCTACTTCTGTGCCTTCCTTTTCCACTTTGTGGATTCTGCCTACCCCATTTATTAATGGGAAATAGGATTCAAATGAGAATGACGATGATGATAATGACACCTCATGAAAAAAAATACAGTAGTAATACCTTCTATAACAGTGAATATATTTGGAAAATGTGTCCGTAGTAAATTCATTTTGAGTATTAATGCCATATAGCATTTTTTCCTTGTTTCAATTTTGCTCTTTGTGGTATCATGTTTCCATAGGAGGATGAGTCATGGATTCGAGAGATAAAGAAGCTGCTAGGAAATGAAAGCTTCTATTTTAGCACTGGGAGTGGAGCAGCATCAGGAGGCAAAGACCCCATTGATATAACCTTGTGTGCCCAACGCCGTACCTACACTTCTCAGACTGACAACAGGTTCTTTTGGTTAGTGTCAGCCTTACTCCATTCATGTAACTAACTTCTTGCTGATTCACATGTAGTAGTAAAGTTTTTATAAAACTCAAATGGCCATTTATAACTGGTAATAGAATGAAATTATCATTATGATTTTTATGATTGCTCTAATAAAAAGACATGCTCTTCGTGGATCCTGCCACAGATTGGTATTGTTATGTTATTATTTCCACAAGCATGGGAAATTGTTTCCTTATAATTTACTGTCCATTTTCTGTTCCTTTAGGAATCGGATGCTTCATCTTCATTTAAAACGATTTGGTGTAGATTGTCAACAGTGGCTCATCAAAGTGATGTGTGGAAGTATTGAGTTTTCAACCATCTACATGAACAACCACACCCCCAAGATTGCCATAATTTCTCGGCTCAGTTGCGAGAGAGCCGGCACCAGGTGGGTGCAGTACAGATCATAATAAGACCCTAGGTGATGGAGAGATGCTGTGGAAAAACCGAGAAAGAAATCAGTGGATAATGGGTTTGAACAAATGGTAATGGAAGAGTTAGGGTCAGAGGTGGGTAGATCATAAAGAGACACCTGGTATTGATTATACTAATGACTGTAGTGTTTATTGCATGTCTTTTCAGTGTCAGCTAACTTAACAGGAAATGTTACACAAGCCATCAGCTCCAGTTAAATGCCCATAAAAAGAAAAGTGCATTTTCTTTTTGTGCGTGGATGATGAATGGTTGGATAGTATTCTATTTCAGGTACAACACCAATTTTCTGGCATCAGATTGTCCAGCACCTCTTGTAATCCTGGCAGAATTATGAGACAGCATTAGAAATTCCTGTACCTGCCAGACTAGTTTACTGCGTGATCTCAGATAGTGTCGCGTGTAGTGCATGGTCACCTGGATTGCTTACACTTCATGTCTTGGTGGTGATTGCAGTATTTTGTCTGATTCTTATCTTATTTTACCAGCATATAACCCTAGTTATGGCATCTAAGAAAGATGCAAGTGTCAGTGGTGGTGTTAAATGTTAACATCAGTCTATTCCAATACAGTCAGACCTTCTTGATCATTAAACTGCTGCAATGATGAAACCCCTCAGTAACCCAATAAAGCAATAACTGGGGGAAAATATTGATTGGTTCAGGGCCCACAAGTTTACACTCACCTTTTTATAATAATACCTGAATAATAACCCCTAAACAGACTAGAGGGACTAGGTCAGCAGTGTTTTGACTGATTCTGCCACTCCTGATCATGAACCAGATGACGCTTTTGTTTCATATTTTTCTTAACTAACTTTGCGAGCCAGCATTGTTATTAATGTATTTTGTTTGTGAATATGAAATGCTCACAATCAACCATTCCCAACCATCAATTTCTGTTCATGTGAATACAACACTTCTCGTTATTTTTCTCTATCTTGTTGTTTAGTTTGCCCTTAAATAGTGTATAACTACTTCAGTTTATTCCTAATTGTGGTAGGTGGGAGTGCCCATCATCCACTCACTTAGTGTAGTGTTGCATTATGGTCTCTACACTGAGTGACAAGCCAAATGTTTTTCTGTACTCAGGAAACCATTTACTACACTGGGTGGTAACCACATAACCAGGGTTTTTGGCTGGGGTAAGTGTCCCCGACATTCCCCTGTCTAAAATCACTAAATCATTGCATTTGTTTCGAAGAGCCTTGGATGGCCCGATACCTGCCCAGGGCCCCAGCCAAATGGCCAGGCTCACACGGCCATGTGGAATGTGAGAGGTGTGAATGAGGAGAGCAAGAGGGTGGAAGTAGCGAATGTGTTCAAGAGTGTGAGATATGCCGTGATGGCATTTTGTGAAACAAAGATGAAAGGGTGTGACGTGGAGGAGTGGAAGGGCTTGAAATGTGTAAGGTCGGATATGAATGGACGAGGAAGATGCAAGGAGGGAGTTGTTGTTGAATGAAGTGTGACATAGTGGAATGTTAGATTGCAAATGTGTCAACTCTAGATGTATGTACGTCAAGTTCAAGTTTGAGAAGGTGAAAGCGGCATTGTTTGTAGCATATGCATCGTGTGATGACAAGAGTGAGACAGAGAAAGACAGGTTTTGGGATGAGCTGAATGAAGTACAGGCGACCCTCCACATTCACGGGGGTTAGGGGACACAGACTCCCGTGAATGTGGAATCTGCGAATGTTTGGTGCACTCTGCCATAAATGCCTCTGCTCTACAGCTGCAAATCACCCACACTCATGGAACAGAGTTATCACAAGTAAATAGCACACTCGAGCGCTAATTCACTCAATAGCAGAGCAATGCACTTGTTACCTTTGAACACATGAGAGCACAATTATTGGGCACAATAACAAAGTTACAGGAAGTTTGGTGTGGCAGCGTAGAGGCAGTGAAGCAACCACGACAATGACAGGACACAGACTAAGGGAGAGACAGAGGATTTCGGAAGCACGGTGGTTTGGTGTGGGCCTGGTTTGGTGTGAAATGGCCTGTGAGCGTTTGCACTGCTACACTTTGCGGCTGCGAAAGGAATCTTGGTTCCACAGAGGGGCAATCCGCGAATCTGCGAGACCCGCGAAATTTGAATCCGCAAATGTGGAGGGCCACCTGTAGTAGGAGAAATGCCCAGAAGTTATGAAGTGTTTGGAATGAGTGATGAATGATATAATGGTTAGTAGTGGGATACCAGGAGAGAATATAATGGAAAGCGACTGAAAGACTTCCGTCAGGAAAGGAGGTTGTGCATTTATACTTCTTATTTCAAGCATAAAGATGTACATAAAGATACATGGTACAGAGGGAATTGAGATCGAGTTGAAAGGAGCCTGATTGATTATGTGCTCGTAGAGAAATTGATGCTGGGAAGTGTTGCTGATACAAGGGCAGTGAGAGTATGATGTGGAGGTTTATCTGGTCATATGTTTGTGGTATGCAGGATCACGCTGAGAGGAGCGAGGTGGACCAGGCAAGAGAGGATCAGTCAGGGAGAGAGACTGAAAGCCGAGGAGCTGAGGTTTGAAGAAATGGCAGATGAATACAGGGCCACTGCAGGGGAGGGGTTGGGATCAGTGAATTGGAATGAAGTGGATCTGGACAACTTGTGGAATGCATACCATATAAGGATTGCTTAGCTAGGAGTGCTAAAGCTGTGTGTGGTGTTGCAAGAGTAACAACGAAGAAGGAAGGTACGTCATGGTGAGATGAAGAGGTTAAGAGAGTAGTGGAGGAAAAGAGGAAGAAGTGGCTAGAGTTGATATAGGACAGGGGTTGAGTTAGAATAAGAACTGAATATATTGAAAGCAAGAAGCGCGTGAAGAGACTAGTGAAGAGGAAAAAGGAGGAGGTAAATGATGATTCGGGAAGAAAAATGAATGCAAATTACTTTGACTCGTTTTCGTTTTCGTTTTTGAAGGCTCCAACATGCTTGCATGCGTCGGCCTTGGTCACCTAATGGCGGCTCTCCACGCTGCTCGATCCCTGGCAGCCTCCCTGTAAAGTCCCTTAACCCTTATAAAGCCACACTTAATGACCTCGTCCCATGTCTTTCTCGGTCTACCCCTCCCAACCCCTCCCCCAATATTAACACCTGTCACCCTCTGTACCCAATTATCATCCCCATCCTCTCCACATGTCCAAACCACCTCAGCCTACATCTCCTCATCACAACACCAGTACATTCCAGTCCCATCCTACCTCTCAACTCTTCCATCGTAAACCCAGCCCCCCCAGGCCTTGCACGCAGGGACGCACTGCACATCCACCTAATCATTGTCATTTCTGTACGTTTAAACCTGCGAATATCCTCTTCCTTTACTGCCCAGGTCTCTCTACCATACAGCATCACACTCCTAACACATGCTGCATACAACGACCCCTTAGCACGTAAGGAGAGTCCTCTCAATGTCAGGAGAGGCAACAGCTCCCTGAACTTCTTCCAACCACTTCTCACCCTAGCAACCGAGCTAACTCCAGCCCCACCTCCGGCACATAACATGTCTCCCAAATAACAAAACTCCTCCACACACTCAAGAGACTCACCTGCAAGTTCAACCCTCTCACGCCTAACAATCTCCACCTGCTCTCCCCGACACGCCGCACACATGAAATCAGCATTATCTCGCAGTCTATCTTTAATACCACTACATCTCTTGTGCACCCACTTATCACAAACACTACACAAGATGGAATTGCTTCCCACACCCTTGTGGCAAACTGCACATGGCCACTTTCCCTCTTTTCTGATTGTACCGCCACCAACCCTAGATATCATCACTTTTGTTTTATCTGCATTCACCCTCAAGCCCTTGTGCCCCAGACCATCTCTCCACTTCTTAAATCTTTCCTTCGCCTCCTTTTCATTCTCCGCAATCAACCCCAAATCATCAGCATACAACATCTCCCATGGGAGTCCATCTCTGAAGTCACATGAGAGGGCTTCAGGCACCATGATAAACAACAAGGGACTCAAAACTGACCCCTGATGCACACTAACATTCACGGAAAACTCATCACTCAAAGCTCCATTCACTCTTACCTGGGTGCGAGCACCCATGTACATGGCCATCACCACCCTAACCAGCCACTCTTCCAACCCTAGCTTTCTCATTGCCCACTTCACCACCTCTCTAGGGACTCTGTCAAAGGCCTTTTCCAAATCAACAAATACAAAATACAATTCCCTTTTCTTTCCAATATATTTTTCCTGAAGCTGTCGAACAATGAATATGGCATCAGTGGTCCCCCTGCCTGGCATAAACCCAAACTGCATCTCATCTATATTCACACTTTCTCTAATCATACCTTCTAGAACTCACTCCATTACTTTCATTATCTGATCTAAAAGCTTTATACCTCTGTAATTTCTCCTTTCCAGGGCATCACCCTTTCCCTTGTACACATTCACAATTACACTCCTCAGCCAATCATCTGGGACAACACACTCATATATAATCCTATTTATCAGGTCAGTGACTAACCTCACCCCAGTATCTCCTGAGGCCTTCAACATTTCGGCAGTCAACCCAGACACACCTGCCGCCTTCCCCACCCGCATCCTGCCTATTGCCTCACTCACAGTAGCAGCGTCAATCAAAGGCCAAGGGCCACACACTGTAGGAAGATATTCTGGAAAGAGGTGTGGAAATGTAGAAGTGACGGTGGAAAGAAATGTGAAAGTGTGAAGGATGTAAGTGGTAGATTACTAACCCATGGGGATGAAGTGAGGACCATACAGAAAAATATTTTGAAAGTCTGATGAAAGGGAATAGAGAGAGCAGAGTAGCTGTAAACATGATTGGTCTTGGGAGTGTGCAGAGGACGACTGCAGTGCCAGGAAACATGACACTTGCAGAAGTGAAGAATGCTGTGAAACAGCTAAAAATGGGAAAGCAGCTGGTGTTGATGAAGTGTGTGCAGAGATGATTAAGTGTAGTGGAGCAAGCAGAATGAAGTGCTTGTTGGATATACAGTAAAACCTTGATATAACAGACTTCAGTATACTGGAAGTCACTTTTATTGGACTTAAGGAGCCTATCTATCTATCTGTCTATCTATTGCCAGATGCCATAATCCCGTAAGGAATGGGGGAGTTATTTGTTTTACAGGGAGGGGCACTAATCCTCCACCAACCCACTTGTTGACACATAGGGAGGACGTATGGTTTGGTTACATGGTTACCACCCTGTGCTGTAAATGGTTTCTTGGCTTACAGGAAACCATTTGGCTTGTCATTCAATGTAAAGCCAGCTGTAAAGGAAAGAAAAGCAATAAGAAGTGACAGGAAAGGTGGGAGAAATAGGAAGGGAGGAGGGGAGGCACAGAAAAAGAATGATAAAGGCTAAGGAAGAAGTAGGCAGCACTACATCAAGTGAGTGGATGATGGTCGCCACCAGACTAAATTCTTATATATCGGTAAATGTCCGATAAAGATAGAAGTGGTCTGGATGCCACACCCTTTCAGCTATGTTCAGTGCAATAAGGTAAATAAAAGACATGTTTATCATTGTACAGTACAGTATTATTATATATATTGTACTATTTGATTATTGCAGTGAATGTATAATACAGTACAGTACTGCAGTGGTAGTGAAAACAGTTTAAAAACCGTTGGTGCAATCCAGACTAATGTCTGATATATCAGAAAAATTCTAGGTCAGTTGGGAGAAGTCTAGATGTTGCTTTTATCGGAATTTTGCCTTTTCGGAGTGGCTTTGGCCTCAGTTAGTCCATTATAGTGAGTTTTTACTGTATGTAAGAAGGTATGGATGAGTGAAACTGTGCCAGTAGAGTGGAAAAAGGCCTGTATGAAAATGAAGGTGAGCAAAGTGAGTGCAAAAATTATCATTCCATTAGTCTATTGAGTGTTGTAGAGAAGGTTTATGGAAGAATTATTATAGAGAATGTAAGAGAGATTTTGGAAGGCCTAGTGAGTGACGAACAGGGTGGCTTTAGGAGTGGAAGAGGGTGTGTGGATCAAAAATTTGCAGTGAGACATAGTGGAGAAGGTCCGTGAGAAGCCCTGTAAGGCTTAAATGCATTTGTGGATCTGGAACAAGGATACAACAAAGTAGACAACGATGGATTGTGGATGCTTGTGTGTATGTACAGTGTGGATGGTAAGCCGTTAGATGCTGTTAAGAATTTTTATGATGGTCATCTAAATGAATGGTTCACGATCAGTGCGGGCGTGTGACAAGGTTATGTGATAACCCCTTGGTTGCTCAATATACAGTATATATATGGATGGAGTGATGAGAGAAGTAAAAACATAAGTAATGGAGAAAGGGATGGCATTGGTAATGAATGGTGATGCATGGAATATCACAAATTTGATATTTAATGATGATGCAGTACTGCGGGAGACTAGTGCGGAGTATTGTACATGTCTGTGAATGTTGTGCCTTGAGAGTAAATGTAGAATAAAGTAGAATGATAGTTATTGAGAGAGAAGGTGTCTCCCAGTGTGGTGTTCCAGTGAATGGAGAGAGACTGAAATTAGTTCAGATACCTGGGTACAGTGATAGAAAAGAGAAGAAAGTGTGCAAAGGAATTGGAAAGTAGAGTGACACAAAGAAGGAAAGTTTCTGGTGCTATGAAGGTCTTGATAAGAAACAGGCTTGAGTGTTGCAGCAGCGTGAGACTTACATGAAGGAGTGTTAGTGCCAACTTTAACATGAGACGATGGTGTGGCATGAAAATGAAAAGGCAAGAGTGAGAACAGTGGAGATAGGACTGTTGAGGAATGTATGTGGAGTGCAGAGAGTGAATAAGATATGGAATAATGTGATATGTGAAAGATGCGGAGTGAGGAAGTCTGTGGACATTAG
Source organism: Birgus latro (assembly GCA_018397915.1). Lineage (NCBI taxonomy): Eukaryota > Metazoa > Arthropoda > Malacostraca > Decapoda > Coenobitidae > Birgus > Birgus latro. Next base: position 32,931 of record JAGKTI010001548.1, on the reverse strand, counting down.
AATCGAAGAGAATGTACTGAGATGGTGTGGCCATGTGGAGAGAATGGATGACAGTAGAGTGGTGAAAAAGATATATCTTTGTGAATTTGAAGGAGGGAGGAGGTGAGGTAGGCCAAGAAGGTGGAGAGACATGGTGGATGAGTGTGTGAGAAAAACTTGAGGTATGGAAGTTGGTGAGGCTAAGGGACTGACAAGAGATCGAGCTGGCTGGATGAATTTTGTGCAGAAAAGTGTATGATAAGGGATTCAGCATCCCATTTTTAAAATGACATTGTTTGGATTGAATCTGTCTGATAGGTACAGTACAATCCCAGTTAATGGGGAGGCTTGGGGAATTTACCTTCCCAATTACAGATTTTTCCCGTATTTCTGATATTCAAAGCAAATCTATACAAAGGCTATAATTATCACACCAGTAAATACAGTTCAGGTACCCACCACTCACATCAGGGGCCACACTAGGAGATTCCACCTGAAAAATTGCCTCGTAAACACACACCATGGTCATAACGCACGTGCATGCAATGTCTAGCAGTATTGCAAAATGCACAAGTCCATTCTGTTAACTACTGAATTATTCATTGTATGTACCATACTCATAAAAATGGAAAAATAAGATAAAGAAATAAAATCTTGAACATTTATTGGTGAACCGATGATATGTTAAGACTGCGCTGTTGAATTATCACAACATCTGTTCCTCCACATGAGCTGTGTTTACGTTCCTGGCCCCAACCGTATTTCTTCCGCACCTGACTGCCATCACTCCACCCCTCACCCACCACTCAGCTGTTTTACAGAAAATAAAATAAATGATGTATGTATGAAATGCAAGCATAAATTTTTTTTTTTCTTCCAACAAAATAAACCTTCATTCCTATTAACATTTTTTTTTCTCATCTCTGCCAGTGAGTATGCGTTCGAAGATGAATTTATGTGATGCAAGTTAGTGTCAGTGTAAAATGCACCGGTGGTACCACAGATGCCGTCTTTGGTGTTCAGTGCATACTGTAGAAAACAGTAATATAGTAAACTAACCTTGAATGTGTGTGAAGTCACAGATGTTGCTAATGGGGTGTAGCAGATTTTGCTATTGGAGAGTAGGAGAACTTACTACTGTGGGTTCACCATACATGCTAGATGATGATGTCATTTCAGAAGCTCGTTTGTCTCTCATCTTGGCAAACATCTTACGTATATCTGCTTGCTTTATTGCCTAACGTCTCTCTGTCAAGATCTTAATGTTCAAGATGTGCAAATGCATTACATCCTGTGCAGAGACGTACGACTGCTGCCTTGCAAATTTGATTGCCTTCTCAAGTGCTGCAGTACCATCATGCCAAGACGCCCTCTCCTCCACTGTCTCTTCATCACTTTCTTCTTCCCGTGGCACCACGTAGGATTTCCCACAGTTTACTACTACATCAGTTATAGCATCTGTGTCCATCGTGTGTGGTTTGGGTGTATCCTTATCAGTTTCTAACCACTCTTGCAGTTTTTCTTCTTCCACATTAATTTTGCCGCAAGACTTGACAAGATCAGTAATTTGCAAGTTTCTGTGGCAGTCTTGGTCATAGTTTTGATCTGAATCTGTTGTCTGAAACAGCGAGGGGTCAGAGCATACGCCAACATTTACACAGAGTTGAGCCTTTAACCTGACTCCATGCAACTGAGATGGTATAGATGGCATCTTCCAGATTGAACTGCTTTTGAAAGTCAGTAACAGAACAATCACTGTTCACCATCTTGGCATAAAGTCACTCCTGTAAATCATTTCACATTCTGAATGATGCCTTGATCCATAGGTTGTACAAGGCTGGTTACATTGGGAGAGAGATAGACTGCGAAAATGTTGCCACTTCTCAGCTGATCAGCCGGTGGATGAGCCTGACATTTGTCTAGAAGAAATAAGGCAGTGCTGTCCTCTGGCATCCCTAGCTTAAAATTTTTTAAAGTGGTTTTTTAAACTAGTGACAAAAACATGATGAAACCACCAATGAAAAAATTCTGCGTCCATCCATGCGTTGCCCTGAGCCTTGTATTCGACAGGCAGATTTGTGATGCCTTTAAAGTAGCGAGGGTTACCATATTTACCCACAATGAATAACTTCGTGTTGTGAGTGCCTGCTGCATTAGCGCATAATAGCATGGTTACACAGTCCTTGTTTTTCTTAAACGCATGTGCATTTTTTTCTTTTGAACATGCTAAAGTCATTTGGGGTAAGTATCTTCACAGCAGGCCTGACTCATCCACATTATAAATTTGGTTTACAGTTATGTTCAGCCACAAGCATGTTGAACTCTTCACAAAATTCTTCTGCTGATTTACTGTTTGCTTTCTCCCGAGATGTCTAGTTTACGAATTCTATACCTGTCTTTGAAACGATATAACGATCCAACAATGAAATCACACTCGACTTCTATATTCATTTTACCTTGAAACTCTTGCGCTTTTTCTTGTATAAGAGGACCAGAAATAGGTGCTTCCTTAGATCTTTCTAAGCAAAACCACTCATACACTGCTAGGTCTTTTTCCTCCATTTTCAGCCGATGAAGAGTGTGCTTTTTTTCGATGGACTTACTTGTCGCTTTTTGTGAAAAATTCCTTGAGCTTGGATGCCTGGGTCTTGATATCATAGATCGTTGAATTTCCTACATTATATTCAGTCATCAGTGTTTTATAATTTTCGCCTTTTTCAAGTGTATTGCATACGTCCAGCTTCTGTTTCAAGGTAAGCACGACACGCTTACATTTAGTTTTCTCTTTAGGCATTTTGAAGTGTAGAAATTACCATCTATCAGAGCAACACAACAGCAAGAGAGCTTGTTTACTGTCTGGTGGTAAAAAGCAGACTGGTGATTTGTGGAGGATGACTGAATTCAAGTAGGGGAAAGAGGGGGAGAGGAGGGGAGGGGAAGAGGATTTACTAGGGATTTACATTTGCCGGAAATGCCTTAACCTCGCTTTGTCCGACTTCACCCACCTTGCGTGACACGATGAAATGGCAGTTTGGCGGTCCATTCAAATTAGCGCACATTTATAACTTACTAACATTTTTACCAGCTCTTGAATTTTCCCGTTTTTCTGAGTATTCCGTTTGTCTGGATATCGGTTAGCTGGGATTGTACTGTATATATGAAGCTTCAGTATGTTGTGAAACCTTTTGACCTATCAGATGGAGCCAACATTCTGTGGGCTTGGATGATGAATGAATGGAAGCATGGCCCATTGAATTGGGCAAGCTTTGACCGTCTTATCAATGCTACTCCTCACCCCTCCTTTGGGTGGGAAAGGAGGTCTGGATGATGATGATGGTGGCTACCACAGTCAAATCACTAGTATCTACTGAGACACTTCATGACTTGTGGATTGCTTAAAGTGTTATTACATTTTGGGGTTGTTTGCTTGTGGAAGCCATTTGTCACAAGGCTCACTGTTACTGTAGTAACTGCTACGGAGCTACAATGATCTGCACTGGCTGCCTGTATCTTCATGTATATTTTCACTTACCTTTTTGGTCACAGTAGTGTATTAACAGCTATTTAGGGGGATTTAATTCAGTACTGTAATACATTTTTATTATGCTGAAAGCAGAACACTAAAGTAGGATAAGGTAGAATTGTTGAAAAAACTGGACCATGATGTTCTCATGTGGAAGTTGTGTGACACGTGGTATTGGTTCATCAAATGTTCATGATATAAAGAGACAAAGGGAAAAATACTGAAAGTCTGTGTAATCTGTGAAGAAGCAAGTGAATATCAGAAAAAACAATGAAAGATGGTAAGGTTACAGTACTGAAATGATTGACTGATGATGGTTTGGATTTAATAGCATCGGATGAAGTGGTCTTGTCAGGTAGCTTGACAACGAACCAGACTCACTTGTTTCATGAAGAACTTAAATTAGAACATTAGTGTGATGTGATTACACTGTAGGATAGTGGGTCAGAGGAGTATAGTATTGTTGCATTATTATATGTGACCTTCATTGGACCCTGTTCGAACGTTCATTGGTCCCTATTCAGCTATTGTATGTGACATACGTTGTCTCATTTAGTTTGGCAAAACAGTTCATTCGGCAGGGCTCTGAAGCTGAGGGTGCTGGAAATTTGTTGTTGTACCTGTATTTAATCAGGATGAAGATGCCTTTTGACAGAGTAGTTTTCCAAAGTATCCCCATCTGGGAGGTATACTGGCCCCCAGAAAATCCCTGTACAGTACTGGAGGGGCTGAGTAATATGTTTAGAAATATTGTGCCTTTTTTATATGAATTGTCAAGTGTTTACTAGATCAACTACAGTAAATACTGTATATCAGTATTCAAGCACTTCATTATATGTCCAAGGATAGATTTCAGTAAAACTACATGTAAAGCAAGACTTATGCTACTTGATTCGGAACCCATTGTATGTTGTAAGTGTAGGGTATACTATTATCATGCAGTCATCCAAAATACAGGTGTACCTCGATATACGATACCCCTAGATACGATACCCCGGCTTAACGATGGGTGTAGAAATACCACCATACCCTGCCTAATGACAGCCAAACTATGATTTAACGATGGGTTTTGACTTTTTTTTACTGATTTTGATGATATTTTAGACTAAAATTGTGTGTTTAGGTTGATTTATAAACTGTTTTTAGACTTAGATTAATGTGTTTTAGCCATAGGTGGGGTGAACATTGTCATTTTGGGGTACAGTTTACTAAGCTTGATTTTTTCCAGATGTATTAGATGATTCTCAGATTTTATTTGTTGGTTTTAGTGAGTTATTTACAGGCTTAGGGCACCTTCTTTTACAGCTGTTAGGCCATTTAGATTGGCTTTAAACTTGTTTTCAGGCTCATTTGGGTGGGTTTTGGACATGGTTGGGGGGGAAAAATGCATCCCATAAATGTTAAATCTACCCTGATATACAATACCCCGCCTAACAATGAGTTTTTACCTACCTAATTGCATTGTTAAACTGGGGTATACCTTTAGTAGAAAAGTTCTGTGCTAGACTTGATGAGATTTTTTTGCCTGTATAATTTTTTTTTTTTTTGTCACTAGTTTCTCTTTAGTCCCAACCCCCCCTCCTCTTCCTGAGTTCCATATCCAGACCCACTCTGACTTCCCCTATCATCTTCTGTACAAATGGAAAAATAAGGTGTACAGTTGTCCCAAGAAGTGACAGCAGAGTATCCAGAAGATTTTGATCAATGATAATTTTTTTTTTTTTTTATGCACGGAAGAAGGAACCAAGGGGCATGGGCCCACATACTGTTCCTTTCAAGAAAAAGTAAAAACAATACAAAAAAGAGCCAAATTCAAGATCCATTCATTGCGAGATGCCTGGACACACTGCGTTTGAAAGATTGCAGATCATAGGAAGTAGGGAATACAGACAGAGGGAGACAGTTCCAGAGTTGACCAGTTGCATAAATGAAGGACTGGGAATAACGGTTAACTCTTGCATTAGAGAGTTGGACAGAAAAGGGATGAGAGTTTGTTGCTAGACGGGTACTACGTGCCCGTCGTAGAGGTGGAGGGATGCAAGCAGACAGTTCAGAGGAACAGTGACCATTGAAGTAGCGATAGAAGAGAGATAAAGAAGCAACAGTGCGGCGAAGAGACAAAGGTTGAAGGGAATCAGTAAGAGGAGGAGAGTTAATGAGACAAAAAGCCTTTGACTCCACCCTATTGAGAAGAACCGCATGTGGGGAGCCTCCCCACACATGAGAGTTGTACTCCATACACGGGCGAATAAAACCCGTGTACAAGGTCAGCATCTGTGCAGGGGTAAACAAAGCTCGGAGTCAGCCCAGCACACCTAATCTCTTGGAAGCAGATTTCACAAGAGATGTAATATGTTCTTTCCAAGACAAATCCCGAGAGAATGAAACCCCTAGCATGTTCAAGGATGATGCAGGACTGAGCTGGACATTATTAAACATTAGTGGGTAATCCTGAGGAAGATTTTGTCGGGTTGATAAGTGTAAGAACTGAGTTTTTGATGCGTTAAAAATAACAAGATTATTTTTACCCCAGTCAGAGATACGAGCCAAGTCAGACATTAGGTGTGCCATAGCCTCATCCCTTGTTTGCTGAAGTAACTGCTGAGATGGACGTTGCGGAAATCGAATGGAAAGGTGAAGGGTGGAATCATCAGCATATGAGTGGATAGGGTTAGATGTACAGCTTAGAAGGTCATTGATGAATAAAAGAAAGAGAGTTGGTGATAGGACAAAGCCCTGAGGAACACCACTGTTGATAGGTCTAGGAGAAGAACGATGGCTGTCTACAACAGCAGCTATAGAACGACCAGAAAGGAAGCTAGAGATGAAGGCACAGATAGAAGGATAGAAACCGTAAGAGGGCAGTTTGGAAATCAAAGATTTATGCCAGACACAATCGAAAGCCTTTGAGATGTCAAGTGCAATGGCAAAGCTTTCGCCAAAGTTCTGAAAGGAGGATGACCAGGAGTCTGAAAGGTAGGTGAGAAGATCGCCAGTGGAGCGTCCCTGACGGAACCCATACTGACAATCAGAAAGAAGGTTGTGACAGGAAAGATGCTTTAAAATTTTTCGGTTAAGAACTGATTCGAAAACTTTTGATACGCAGGATGTTAAAGCAATTGGACGATAGTTAGAGGGTTGGGAATGGTCACCCTTCTTTGGGACTGGCTGAATGAGAGCAAACTTCCAGCAAGAAGGAAAGGTACAAGTTGAGAGACAAAGGCGAAAGAGTTTACCTAGGCAGGGTGTAAGCACAGAAGCACAGTTTTTGAGGACAACAGGAGGGACTCCATCAGGCCCATATGCCTTGTTAATATTGAGGCCAGTGATGGCAGAAAATACATCAGCTGAAGAAATTTTAATGCCAGTCATGATGAAGTCTGAGGGGGGAAGTGATGGAGGAACAGCACCGGAATCGTCTAAGGTAGAATTGGAGGAGAAAGTCTGAGCAAAGAGATCTGCTTTATCAGTAGAAGAAATAGCCACAGAGCCATCAGAGTAGAAAAGAGGAGGGAAGGATGATGAGGTAAAGTTGTTAGAAAGGTTTTTGGCAAGGTGCCAAAAGGAGCGAGAAGAATTCGAGTTGGAGAGTTGGGAACATTTAGCACGGATGAAATTATTTTTAGCAGAGCGAAGAACAGACTTAGCACGATTCCGGGCAGAAATATAAAAAAGATGTGATTCAGGGGTGGGTTGGCTCCGGTACCTTTTAAAGGCCCCCTCTTTGTTGCGGATAGCATTAGAACAAGCGTGATTAAACCATGGCTTTCTTCCATTAGTCAGAGGATATGAAAAGGAATATATGCTTCCATGCCCAAGAGAATAACCTCCGTAATGCACAGGGCACACTCAGACGGCTCCCGGCCATGGAAGCAATAATCATTTCAAGGAAAATCAAAGAAGTACTGCCTGAGGGCCTCCCAATCTGCAGCTCTAAAGTGCCACAGGTGGCGTTTCTTTTTAGGGTCCACAGGCTGTACTGGAGCAATAGGACAGGTTAAGGTAATAAGGTTATGGTCGGAGGAGCCCAACGGAGAGAAAAGATTAACAGTGTAAGCAGAAGGATTAGTTGTTTGGAAAAGGTCAAGTATGTTGGAACTCTCTCCAAGGCGGTCAGGGATACGGGTAGGGTGCTGTACAAGCTGCTCTAGGTCATTAAGGATAGAAAAGATGTAGGCTTGTTCACCAGGTGGATCAGTGAAAGGAGAGGAGAGCCAAAGGTGGTGGTGAACATTGAAATCTCCTAGAATGGAGATTTCAGAGAAAGGAGAAATGGATAGAATGTGTTCCATCGTAGAAGTAAGATAGTCGAAGAATTTTTGATAGTCGGTAGAATTAGGAGATAAGTAAACAGCACAGATATATTTAGTCAGAGAATGACAGGAGAGCCGAAGCTAGAGAGTAGAGAATTCAGAAGAATCAAGTTCAGGAACATGAGAGCAAGATAGATCGTTGCGTACATATACACAACAGCCACCTTTGGCTTTGAAATGAGAATAGAGAAAGTAGGAGGATACAGAAAAGGATTTGCTGTCAGTTGTCTCAGACAGCTGAGTCTCAGAAAGAAAGAGAAGGTGAGGTTTAGAGGAGAAGAGGTGGTGCTCAACAGAGCGAAAGTTAGAGGAAAGGCCGTGAATGTTACAGAAATGAAGAAGGAGTGAGTCAGACAGTGGTTCCAGGCAGCTCTTTGAGCCATCACCGGGAGAGGGGTGGATGGTGGGGGCATTTATGGTCCCCCCCCTGGGGACTCCGAGGCATGATTTATGTGCGCCATTTTTTAGAATTTTTTTAAAAGGAAGTGTAGTGTGTAGCGTGTATGTAGTTTGGTGTTAACAGTTAGAGAAACTTGTATTGGAGAGCATGCTGGTCTACTCTCTGTGTTACTGAGACACTGAAAAAGTTCAGCAAAGGGGGATGGTCAGGAACAAGTCCTGAGGGCTGATGAAATGGGAGCTCCAGCTCTCCCTGTCATCAGCTTTCCATCCTCCTCGGGAGTACTGCCCTGCTCGACTGGTGCTACAGTCTCCTCGCCTCATAGTCTTCCTATAATTTTACAAAGTGAAGCCTATTATGTACAGTTGTAAAAGAAAACAATAAGTAAATGCTAAAATACCGGTACATTTCAAAATTGTAGGAAGCGAGTTATGATAATGGAATATCCTAAACAGAACTAAATGAAATTTCAGAACTAGCACTCAGAGACAATCAGGAATAATTTACAGAGTTTAACCCGTCACGTGCTGAGCGATTCCCCACCTCCGATACCCCCCCCGTCCCGAGGATTTTTTTTTTTTTTCTCAAACCTCCGCTTTTGGTGAGAAACATCGAAAATTCATAGAGAAATCGCACTCCTGAGCTTATAAATGTTGCTGTAGGTGCAGGCAGCCTTAGCTTTTCGTTCTCTCTCAGGGTACCAGCTTTCAAAGAAACCGAATTATGAGAGGGTTAACTAATTCAAGCCACTTTAAATTACGTATTTATTTATTTATTTATTTGGTACAAATTTATGTGTAGTACAAGACTGTCTTGGTTTTCACACAATAATATAGGCGATATAAGCATTGTTCAATCACCAAACACATCCACATATGACACCTTCCTGTACGACATTACCACCTCATCACTTCTGTTTGTTTCTTGCTCTAGGTTCTTTATTTCTTTGTCCTCCACCTCAGGAATCACTTTCACCGTGAATTTCGTCATTGGAGAGACCGTGCCGTGACATGTCTTTACTGGGCAGGTCACTGCTAACAGGTGAATTGCTGAGTGTGGGGGGAAGGGGGGGTCAGGTGGGGCCAGGCAGTATCCCCACTTGACATCAGATAGAGGAAGGTCTCCCACATATGCCTACCAAAAAATCACCCGTGAAACTTGAAAAATGTGCAAATGACTGTCCATGCAATTGCATAACGTATGGGTACGTCATTGGGTGTCACCGTGACAAAACGTTGCAATGTACCCATGCGTCGATGGGACTCCTCGTGTTAAATCTAGTACGGTAACACGCAGTCATTTCTAGTAGCATAAGACTGAAAAGAAGATGGCTTCCATAAACAATTTAAATCATTCAGTATTATTCATCAAATAATTTCCATTAGTCATCATCATCATCATCAGCTAATCCCATGTTGCTCCATGATCTTCATCTAATCCTGTGTTGCCCCATGAAGAGCACAGGAGCCCAGGGCCAGACAAGTTGGTCCTGACATTGAAGATGAGAGTGACCAGCCTCACTCATCCCTGAGTGGCATTACGTTAGCAATAAACCCCAGCCACCCCTTGGTTACAAACCTGCACAAGCTCAGTGCAATTGGAGTGCCTTAATTTCCCAGTAAAACAACCACCAGGATCCATAATTTGGTTGTATGGTTACCACCCAGTGTAGTAAAGGGTTTCCTGGTATATAGGAAACCATTTGGCATGTCACTCTGTGCAGTCACCCAGAGATAGAAGGAAGAGGAAGGAATGAAAGAAAGAAAGAAAGACAGAAGAGGAAGGAAGGAAGAGAGGAAAGAGCAGTCACCCGAGAGCAGCACTACATCAAGTGAGCAGATGGCAAGCTCCCCCTCCTACAACTAATTTCCTTTAGAGTACAGTACTAGTAAATAATTTAAAGTCACTTATTTCCATTTCTGTTGTCTCCATGGATGATGACATAGTGGGAAAGCAGCGTAAGTGTTAAATGGCTTGATCAACAGCTATAAATGGAGACAAATTTTTGCTCAAAGACATGCAGTTATTACACCACATTTGGCCAGTTTTCCATTAAGAAAAACCTCTGGATCCCTTAGTGTAGGTTAGAGGATTATCACTGAATGAAATATAGTGATAGAATCTCCAAAATTTGCCTGGAGTGGGGACTCTTTGGAGAATGCCAAACATGTATCATAGTCTAGTATCCTTTGTGCCTAAACGATTGGTAAGAGTAATAAAATGCACAGGTTCATAAACAAATCACTGAATTCAAAACTTCCAAATCAGTATTTCCAGTTAAGCAGGACAGAAGTTTTTTCAGTAAGAAAGATATTACAGATAAAAAGATGGAGCAAAAGTATGTGCTTTGCAGAACTTATAAGTTCATGTTTTGGTCCTCTTTCTTGCATAGTGTAAGAGAAAAGGGTAAAACCTGTCATACCTCCTTACAGCTGGAAATAATTTTCATCAACAGGGAATATAGTAGCTAATTACTGTTATTATAAGGGAGGGGAAAACAGGGAATAAAAGGCAAAAAGGTCTAGTTGCTACTGTGGATAGAGAAGCCTTACAAAGAATAAAATCATTCCAATGTCATTCTTATTGTTCCTGTATCATTACCATAACAGATGAAAATCAGGTAGTGTATTCCAATCACAGGAATTTTCCTTAACTGGTCTTTGAAACTAGACTACCTGTATTTGAAATCCTGGGAAGTAAATACTGTACACCATTACAGGGGATTATACAGGTATACCCCACTTTAACAATTCAATTAGGTAAAAACCCATTATTAGGCAGGGTATCGTATATCGGGGTAGATTTAACATGTAAAGTGTTGGGATGCGTTTTCCAGCCTTGGAGAATGGAAGAGTATGGATCAGTTGGCTAAGTATTGTGTGGGTAAGAGGGAAAGTTGGACTACAAATGTGGGGAAATGTGTGTGTGTATGTGCCAACGTAAGATCGTGCAAGGAGAGTGAGAGAAGAGTTCTGGACAAATGTGGAAGTGTGCTTCAAAAAGTTTGATAGGAATGAGAGAGTGTTTTTGATTGGAAATATGAATGGAAAAGTAGGGAATGTGAAGGTGGATGGAGTAGTTAGTGAGTCGGGTGTGCCTGCAGAGATAGATGTGAATGGCAGTGCTTTAGTGGACATTTGTGCCGGGAGGAGGTTGGTGATAGCTAATACCCTCTTCAGGCACAAAATGATCCATAGGTATATGTGGTGAGTGGTAAGAAGGGTGGCTGGTGAACTCAGTGAATGGAAGGCACTGATTGATTGTGTGTGTGTGTGTGTTGATGAAAGAATGAGAAGTTGTGTAATGGATGCAAGAGTATATAGAGGTTGGGGGAGTGGACTTTCGGACCAACACTTGGTGGTGGTCAGAATCAATGTCCAAACAAAATGGAGGAATAGAAGAAGGGAAGAACAGGAGGAAGTAGTTCTTACAGGGAGGGTAGAAAAGTTACAAGAGGGTGGACAAAAGGCAGAATATAAGAGGGAAGTGGAGGAGCGATTGGGTAAATACAGTAATCCCTCTAATATCCAGACGTCCAATAACCGGACATACTCACTAACCGGACATTCTGGGATGCCCAACCCCCAAAATGGAAAAAAATTCGAAAAAATCGATTAATTTTCGATTTTTTGGGACCGCGTCAGTTTGAATTCCCCGCGCGTGCCGATCCCCTCTGTTTACACTCGTGACGCCACTATCGGTCGCCATTACCCACTCCCCTCCTCCCTCGTGAACAACTCTGAAAATGGCGGCCGAAGTGATTGCTTTTGTGGTGATACCCTACCTCCTACAGTGCTTGATACTGCTCTTCACCTTCTTCATCATGTGTGTGATGATGGCCCCGCCTCCTGAGAAGAGGAAAAGAGTGGTTCTGACTGTGGAGAAGAAGAGGCAGATATTGGACAAGGTGGACGCCGGCTGGTCAACAGGGTGCATCTTACGTGAGTTCAACCTCCCTCGCTCCACCTTGTTTGATATCAAGAAGTCCCGAGACAAACTGCAGCAGTACACGGCTGATTTCGCATCGAAGACCAGACGAAACGTGCAGAGGAAGTAATGTTTACTCCTAAGTATGCAGACATCGACCGCTCCACGTTGATTTCGTATCAACAACAACGTGCTGCTGGTGTGTTGGTACGTGGAACGGAGCTGAAAGCTGCTGCTGAGAAGTTCACAAGGCTCCATGGATCGTCACTAGACCACACGGGAATTTACTGTTGTGTACAATGCAGTGAAGTGATGTTATTCCAGTTATAAAAAAAAAACTTGGTGAAAGTGTTGGTGAGAAGTGCTGGTGATTCTCAAGTGGAAAGTGTGTCAGGTGCAATGTCTTCCTGTCAGAGTCTGAGATGATAGAGTGGGTTATTACATCAGGACGGCCGCTTTTTGTTCGTAAGTACCCTAACTTCATGCCTAACGTGTTTTCATCATGCTGTACATGTGTTAAAAAATTACCGAAAATGTTAATCATAATTTCCTGCTTGCTATTTAATTTTTCCATGCATGGTTCTTAAGCAAAACAGCTAGAAAAAAGGTTGAAGCAGTGAATTTCATGTCCGGTCCTAACCTAACCTAACCTATGGTTACCATAAAGATTTTCATGCCTAACCTGTTTTCATGATGCTGTTAATGTGTTAAGAAGTTACCCTAAATGTTAATCATAATTTCCTGCTTGCAATTTAATTTATCCATGCATGGTTCTTAAGTAAAACAGCTAGAAAAAAGGTTGAAGCAGTNTTTCTGGTAGCAATTAACATCATTTACTGTATTTGATGCTTTGTATCCAATAATTTAGTGCATAAAATGTGAGAAAAGATGATTTCCATGTCCGATACTTACTTATACTATGCTGGCAAGTTCTGAGCTCCTATGACTCACTCACCCCTAAATCATCATTTTTTGGTTAAAATTCAATAAATTCATGCTATGTATGCATTATTTATGTGAAAAGGGACCTAAATAAGTGCTATACATGTCCACTAGGGAGGTAGGAAGGTAGTTTTCTGATTTAGGTTAGGTTAGGTTAGGGTCATGAAAAACCAGTGCTGGAGCTTCAGGAGCAATATCCGGACAAAACCAATATCCGGACATGCCTTTGGCTCTATTACGTCGGATATTGGAGGGATTACTATACATTGGAGCAGATGAGGGACGTGGAAGGTGTGTACTAGATATTCACGGAAGAAATCTGCGCAGCATGTGAGGTGGTGTGCGGGGTGAAGAGAAGACGAAAGAGGGTACAGGGAACAGCATGGTGGACTGAAGAGGTGAGAGAGGCTGTGGCACAAAAGAAGAAAGCATATAGTCAGTGGATGAGAAACGGGCGTCGACGAAGTTGAGACAGAAGAGAGAGTTATATGTAGGTGCAGGGAACAGCATGGTGGACTGAAGAGGTGAGAGAGGCTGTGGCACAAAACATGAAAGTATATAGTCAGTGGATGAGAAACGGTCGTCGAAGAAGTTGAGAGTCGAAAGAGAGTTATATGTAGACAGGAAGAGAGAGGTGAAAAATTTAGTGAGAGAGAGTAAGAAGAGAGTGGATGAGGAATTTGGAAGGAATTTGAGTGTAAAGTGGAGAGAATATAAGAAAATTTTCTGGAAAGAGGTAAACAGAGTTAGACAGGGTGCCAAAGAAGTTTGTTGGGGAGTGAAAGATAAAAATGGTAGATTACTAGTTGAGAAGGGAGAAAAGTGAGCAGATGGAGAGAACACTTTAATGAATTGTTGAACATAGAGAATGAAAGTAATGCAAGTGTAAGTGGCTGGGGAATGGCTGGAAGAAGGAGGGATGTGAGAAGAGAGGAAGAAATTAGTAGGATGGAAGTTGTGGAAGCAGTGGAGAAAGATAAAATGGGGAAAGCCCCAGGAATTGATGGAGTGTGTGGTGAAATGCTGAAGCATGGGGGAGAGATAGTTGTTGAATGGATGTGGAAGGTGTGCAGATTGGCCTGGGAGGAAAGTAGAGTCCTGGAGGATTGGATGTCAGGTATAACTATTCCCCTGTACAAAGGAAAAGGGGAGAAAGAAGTGTGTGGTAATCATAGGGGCATTTGCCTTTTTAGTGTAATAGGAAAAGTATATGGTAGGGTACTTATTGACAGAGTTTGGGAAATAACAGAGTAATTGTTGGAGAACAGGGAGGATTTAGGAGGCAAAGAGCTTGTGTAGATCAGCTGTTCATTCTTAGATCTTTAGTGAAAAGTTTCTAGAGAAAAGAAAGAAGTTGTATGTGGCCTTCATGGATTTGGAGAAAGCATATGACAGGGTGGATAGACAAGGATTGTGGAAAGTATTAAGAATATATGGAGTAGATGGGAAGTTGTTGAAGGCTTTGAAGAGTATATATGAGGTTGCTAAGGCTGCAGTGCGTGTGGATGGTGAACTGAGTGAATTTTTCTACTTGAAGGTTGGATTGAAACAAGGATGTGTCATGTCTCCGTTGTTGTTCAATCTGTATATGGATGGGGTTATAAAAGAGATTCAAGGTAGGGCAGTGGATGTTGGAGCGGCCCTATTGAGAGAGGTCAGTGTTTGGAAACTCCCTGTACTGTTGTTTGTTGATGATTCTGTGTTGTTAAGTGAAGACGAAGGGGAGCTGCAAGTCTTGGTAGGTGAGTTTGGGAGAGTGTGTAAGAAATGGAATCTAAAGGTGAATGTAGGGAAGAGTAAAGTGATGGTCTTCGAGAGAAGTGAAGTCAGTGAATGTACAGTGAGATTGGATGGGGAGGATATGGAGAATGTGAGTGTGTTTAAGTACTTGGGTAGTAAGGATGGAAGTTTAGAGGGTGAAATGCTTGAAAGGGTACAGCAGGGAAAAATGGCTGCTGGTTCCTTGGAAGCAGTAATAAGAAACAGGGAAGTGAGCATGGAAGTGAAAAAGCTACTGCATGACAGTATTGTGATTCCAACTCTAACATATGGAAGTGAAGCTTGGACCTTGTTGGAGGGACAGAAATCAAGAGTGAGAGCAGTGGTAATGAGTTATTTGAAAGAAGCATGTGAAGTCACATGGAAAGACTGACACATGAGGAAGTGAAGGAGTGTTGTGGTGTGGATGTGGATGTGATAGGAAGTGTTATGAGAAACAAATTGAGGTGGTTTGGGCATGTGGAGAGGATGGAGAGTGAGAGACTCTCGAGGAGAGTGTATGTGAGTGACGTGGAGGGGGGGGGAGAGGGAGGGGGAGGCCAAGGATGAGATGGAGGGATGGAGTGAAGAGGTATCTGAGAGAGGAGAGTGTGAGCTGGGGGCAGGGCAGTAAAATAGCAGGGGACAGAACAACATGGAGGCGATTTGTTTGTGGCCACCCCTTACGGGATGGCGTCTGGCAATAGATAGATAGATAGGTTTCCTCCCCGACCAAGTCCAAATCCCATCCAAATGAACCCAAAAACAAGTTTAAAGTCAATCTAAATGGCCTAACAGCTGTAGAAGTTGCTAACCTAAGCCCTACACCTGTAAATATCTCACCACAACCAGGAAATAACATCTGATAATTGTCAAATATAAGTCTGGAAAAAATCAAGCTTCGTAAACTGTACCCTAAAATGGCAATGTTCACCCCACCTATGGCTTAAACACACATCAATAACATGACCAACATCATCCTGGGTGGTGATTTCAGCACCAAGGCATCAGCCTGGCATGTCAACAACCCTGACACAGACAGAGGGCTGATACTACAAACCCAAACAGATCTTCTTTTCATACTTAATAATTGCCCTCAACATACCCATATCCCACACCAAGCCCTCTTCTTCCCATCATCCCCAGACATCACCCTCTGCTCCCCAAACCTTGCCCCCACAACATCCTGGAGAATGGTCAGAACCCTTGGCTCTGACCACCTCCCGATCATCATCACTACCAAAACCAGAATCACTCCAGCTGGCCACAGACTCATACACTAATTATAAGAGAGCCAACTGGAAGGTCTTCACAGCTGAAATAGAACAACACTTCGACACATTAAGCAGTACATCCATCACAAACATCAACACTGCTGTGCACACTTTCAATACAGTTAGACAAAACGCAGACCAAAGGCACATCCCTTGAGGCAGCAGAAAAAGACGCAATGCCAACTTCACACCAGAAATTTAAGGCCTCATCAGACAACGGGACACACTACGACACTCCCCAACACCCCATGCACATGATACCGTACAACAAATACAAGAACTCAACACCCAGGTAAACAATAAAATATCAGAACATCAAACACTAAATTGGAATAATTATCTCCAAATGCTTGATCACAAAACAAACACCAGCAGACTCTACAAAACACTAAACAGCATCACACTCTCCAACAGCAGCACTACACAATCACACACTGCCATCACAGCAACAGACACCATACCTTCAAACAAACAGCAAGCAAACACTCTCATCAATCACTTTTCACAAGTCAGCCATCTAAACCCCCCATCGCAATGACTGATGTATCATCCGACGTAAGAGACAGTTCCCCACGGACCCAGACTTTGCACCTTTCACTTACAACCAGATGAAGCACATCATCAGCAACCTCAAACACTCATCTGCCTGTGGACCAGACAACATATGCATCATGCACCTTAAATACCTTGGACCACAAGGCATACAAGCACTCACCAACATATCAAACTACAGCTACTCACACAACATAATACCCAACATCTGGAAGCATGGCATTATCATCACTATCCCCAAATCCAACAAAGACCCCACATTACCTTCCTTACACCGCCCCATTATACTCCTCTGCACCCCTTCCAAAGTCACTGAATGACTGGTACTACAACTAGTTACACCTCACATCCCCCTAGCCCCATCACAACATGGTTTAAGGCCACTCTTCTTTTGTGTGTGTGTGAGTTTTTGATGGCATGAATTCAGCTATGCCACCACACAGAACACTCCTTGTCACACCAGACTTAAGTAAAGCTTTTGATTCCATCCCCCACCACAGCCTCACAAACAAAATATTCAACACAGACATGCAGAGTAACACAAAAAGATGGCTGGCAAACTACTTAGCAGGCAGATGTGCGCATGTAACATTTGCCGGTCAGTCTTCAAACATCAGAAACTTCACAAATGGCATCCCCCAAGGATCTGTTTTGTCCCCTTCACTCTTTAACCTATACATGCACGACATACCCACACCCCACACCACAGATACACATAGCTTCCTATGCAGACGACATAACACTTATATGTACAGTAAATCCTTCATAAGTCGAACTATATGGGGCTGTACCTTGGTTCAGATTACCGATTTTTCCGTCTTACCGAATTTTCACCCCTCATAATTGCCAAGACAATATCTATTACTTGTCCTTTCAACACTAAATTAAAGGAGCATATATAAATAAATAAGTTATGACAGAAAACAATTTAGTGCATTTAATATACCTTTAACGTCTTCATTTCCAGGTGTATTTTCATTTTGTTCTTGTGCCATCGGATGACTTTATTCAGTGTAGGGAGGATCTTTGGAAGTGCACGGGCTTGGTACAGCCTTCGTTAACCCCTTCAATACAAGAGTCCAGTCCTGAGTGCCATAAAATCGGCTGGAGGAAGCGTAAATAAAGTAGAAATAGACGTCACGGTACTGAAGTGGTTAATTGGTAGAAAATCTTTCACAGAGGCAGTACAGACCTGTTGGCAGCATGTGTTGGAGGTGGATTTTCACCCCCCAAATTGCAAAAACAATACTTATTACTTGTCTTTTCAACACTAAAGTAATGGAGCATATACAGTGTATAAATGAATAAGGAAACAAAAAAGAAACAGTTCAGTGCACCTAATTTACCTTTCGTTAGAAGCAGTACAGATCCGTCAGCAGCTTGTGTTGGAAACGGAGGTGGTGGAGGTGGCTGAGTTCACAATTAAACGTAAACATTCTAAATAATACCCAGTATTTATTTCACTGAACATTAAGAACGAAACTTAAATGTAATCACTATAATAGACTGCAGTGTAACACTTGCAGTAATACTAGTACTGAACTTTAATCATGATCACTTAACACACAGTCACACGCACTTCCCCCCCCCCCTCATATAGCTTCATTCCCATATGACTAGAGGTGCCAGTATCACTTCTTTTATGCTTTGAACCTTCCATGGCAAGGCAGAAGGCAAAAGGAGAGCATTTCTCAGCACTAGATGACAGTAAGAATGGCACGACCACCATCTCCGAAGGCAAGCAGCAGACTGGCTCCACATGTCCACCTGACGCCATTTGTCCCCTTACCTCCGCATTTTTGCCTACTTACACACGTGGTCTCGGCCTGAGTTCGCCTAACCGAAGATTCCGTCTTCTAAAAGTTCGACTTATGAAGGGTTCACTGTACATACCAAAATGCACACAGCCCCACACATCCTCCAACCTTTCCTTAACACACTACATGAATCATTCACCACAAACAGGCTCAACATAGCCCCAGCCAAATCTACAGTGACCCTTTTCACAAACTGGACAGTAGAACACAGTCACATTCCACACCTCACCATAAACAACTCTCCTCTACCACACAAACACTCACACACACACACACACACACACACACACACACCCACACACACACACACACACACACACACACACACCCACACACACACACACACACACACACACACACCCACACACACACACACACACACACACACACACCCACACACACACACACACACACACACACACACCCACACACACACACACACACACACACACACACCCACACACACACACACACACACACACACACGCACANCATCCCCCCCCCCCCCCCACACCACCCCCCCCTCCCACCCCCCCACCCACACACACACACACACACACACACACACACACAATCTTTGGTGTAACATACAATACATCAGTGTCATTTAAACAACATATCACAAACATCAGAAATGAATTAACACCTAGACTCAGTGCCTTGAGGTGACTTGCCCATACAACATTTGGACATCACATTCAGTGATGAATTATGCAAGTCCTGCTTGGGCTCCTGACCTCACTAAAACACACTATAACACTCTTCAGACCATACAAAACAAGGCCCTAAAAATAATCACAGGCTGCACAGCTACTACACCTACAGACCACCTACACCAAGAAACCAAAGTCCTCTAAGTCAAGAATCATCTGGACATGAGAGGTACCCAAATTCTCGCCCAGCCTCCACAAACCCACAACATCCACTACACTACATGGCAGCACATCCACACACACCAAGGAACATCAAAACAACACCCAGCACACAATATCATGCACAAATACTGTCATCTCTCACCCTTCACCTGCCTCAGACCAGTTTCCAGAAGCATATTCATACTCATATCACTCGCTGTTCCATTCAGTCACTTAAAGGCAACACACAGCTGCATGCACGGCCTCCTGATATTCATCCTTCTGAATCCTGTCTCCCTCGTGAGGACAGGGTCCACCTGGCCAGGCTGAGATGTGGGCATCATCCAGCCCTCTTAAGTTATCAGAAGAGGGTGGATTACTCCATTGCTGACGCCTGTCCAGGATGTAACACAGCACCCCATACTGTTAAGCACATAATGGAAGACTGCATTGCACACAATCATCAATGCCAACAACACAACATACACTCCTTGAGAGCTCTGTGGGAATGCCTGGTCTCGGCAATGGCTTTCCTTAGGGACTCTGTGCTGTTTGGCCAGACTGCCTAGGGAATAACAGCTACTACTACTGCTACACATTGATCTAAATCTTATAACTGTTTATAAGTCAACATAAATACCCAATTTTAGTTTCAAATATCAAAATCAGTTAAAGAAATAAAAACCGATCGTTAAACCGGGGTTTGGCCATTGTTAGGCGGTGTATGGTGGTATTTCTACCTCCATAGTTAAGCCGGGGTATCGCATCTACGGGTAACGTATATCGAGGTATATTTGTACTGCATGCCTCATGCGGAGCAATACGCATAACACATTCAGACCAGGAAAGTGTATCGTACAGTGTTAACTCATAATTTATCAGTGCATTATGTTATTCATTTTATATACAGTAATTCTTAGGCAGTGGGGGTGTGAAAGATAAAAATGGTAGATTACTAGTGGAGAAGGGAGAAAAAGTAAACAGATGGAGAGAACACTTCAATGAACTGTTGAACATAGAGAATGAAAGTAATGCAAGTATAAGTGGCTGGGGAATGGCAGGGAGAAGGAGGGTTGTGAGAAGAGAGGAAGAAATCACCAGGATGGAAGTGGTGGAAGCAATGAAGAAAGTTAAAATGGGGAAAGCCCCAGGAATTGATGGAGTGTGTGGTGAAATGCTGAAGCATGGGGGAGAGATAGTAATAGAATGGATGTGGAAGGTGTGCAGATTGGCTTGGGAGGAGGGTAGAGTCCCGGAGGATTGGAAGTCAGGTATAACTATTCCTCTGTACAAAGGAAAAGGGGAAAAAGCAGTGTGTGGTAATCATAGAGGCATTTGCCTTCTCAGTGTAATAGGAAAAATATATGATAGGATACTTATTGACAGAGTTAGGGAAATTACTGAGGAATTAGTTGGAGAAGAACAAGGAGGTTTTAGGAAGGGAAGAGGTTGTGTAGACCAGATATTCATTCTTAGATCCTTAGTGGAAAAGTTTCTAGAGAAGGGCAAGAAGTTGTATGCAGCCTTCATGGATCTGGAGAAAGCATATGACAGGGTGGATAGACAAGGTTTGTGGAAGGTATTAAGAATATATGGAGTGGATGGGAAGTTGTTGAAGGCAGTGAAGAGTATGTATGAGGGTGCTAAGGCTGCAGTGCGTGTGGATGGCAAACTGAGTGAATCTTTCCATTTGAAGGTTGGATTGAAACAAGGATGTGTCATGTCTCCATGGTTGTTCAATCTGTATATGGATGGGGTTATAAAAGAGATACAAGGTCGGGCAGTGGATGTTGGAGTGGCCCTAGTGAGAGAGGGCAGTGTTTGGAAACTCCCTGTACTGTTGTTTGCAGATGATACTGTGTTGTTGAGTGAAGACGAAGGGGAGCTGCAAGGCTTGGTAGATGAGTTTGGGAGAGTGTGTAAGAAACGGAATCTAAAGGTGAATGTGGGGAAGAGTAAAGTGATGGTCTTCGAGAGAAGTGAAGCCAGTGAGTGTACAGTGAGATTGGATGGGAAGGAAATGGAGAATGTGAGTGAATTTAAGTACTTGGGTAGTGTGATGAGTAAGGATGGTAGTCTGGAGGGTGAAGTGCTCGAAAGGGTACAGCAGGGAAGGAAGGTTGCTGGTTCGTTGAAAGCAGTGATAAGAAACAGGGAGGTGAGCATGGAAGTGAAAAAGTTGTTACATGACAGTATTGTGATACCAACTCTGACATATGGAAGTGAAGCTTGGACCCTGTTGGAAGGACAGAAGTCAAGAGTGAGAGCAGTGGAAATGAGTTATTTGAGAGGAGCATGTGGAGTCACATGGAGAGACAGACTAACAAATGAGGAAGTGAAGGAGCGTTGTGGTGTGCTTGAGGACGTGATGGGAAGCGTTAGGAGAAACACGTTAAGGTGGTTTGGGCATGTGGAGAGGATGGAGAGTGAAAGATTGACGAGGAGAGTGTATGTGAGTGAGGTGGAGGGGGCGAGAGGGAGGGGGAGGCCGAGGATGAGATGGAGGGATGGAGTGGAGAGGTATATGAGAGAGGGGGGTGTGAGTTGGGAGCGTGGTAGTGAAATGGCAGGGGACAGAGTGACATGGAGGCGATTTGTTTGTGGCCACCCCGTTCGGGATTGAGGCGTCTGGCAATAGATAGATAGATAGAATTCTTAGCGTGATGTATGTGTTCTGTATATTTGATATGATGTGGTGAATGTACAAAAGTTGTACCTTATATGCACTAAGATTTCATTGAATGCATGGCAGTGCAGAGTGACCGAAGCAGTCTGAAACTCTACCATCACTTCTTGGGGTGACTTTACAAGTAGTCTTGTGGTAGTGTGCTACTTCTTTCCACTTTCCATTCTCCGTCACTCCCTCCTCTTGCCAGCTGATGGTTTTTTTTGTCAAGTTAGCTACTCTTTTCTTAATTCACCCTTGCCAAACAGTTAAAACAATTTTCTTCATATCTAGTACTGGATGCTTATACAGTACTTGTTACATGTACAGTTGGCCTAAGAAGTGATGGCGGAGTATCCAGGTTTTGGCCAGTGATAATGGATGATACTCCTCTTAAATCTTTGCAAGATGACATCTGTTATGTAAAATTGTAATAGAAAACAATAAGTAAATGGTAAAGTACTTATACATTTCAAAATTGTTGTTAGTTATGATAATAAGAAATCCGAAACGGAACCACAGTACGTAATTGAAATTTTAGAACTATTGCTCAAGGACAGTGTGGGATAAGTTGCGGAGTTTAATTCTAGTGTGGTACTAAGCAATTATTTTTGGTAGTGTAAGATTGAAAAGAAAAGGCCTTCGGTAAACTATGAAAATCTGTCATTTTTATTTATAAGATATTTACTGTTAGAATACTAGTGAATACTTAAAAGTCATTTATTTCCATTTTTGTTGTCTCCATGGACGACGACAGAAAGCGGGAATGCAGCATAAGTTTGTATGCTATTTTAAATGGTTCAGTCAGTAAGCACGAATAAGGATAACTTGTACTCACAGACATGCAGCTGTTGCACTGCATTTGGTCATTTTTCCACAAAGAAAAATCTGTGGAAGACTTAGTATAAGCCTGAGAACTGTCAGTTAATGAAATATAAAAGTACCTCGCAAATTTGCCGAGAGTCAGAGCTCCAAGGAGAATGCAAACTTGTGTCATAGTCTAGTATTCTCGGTGCCTGGATGACTGGCAAGAGTAATAAAATGCAATGAACATATCAAGGAGTTCAAAACTTCCAAATCAGCATATCGAGTTAGACAGGACATATCGGTTTATTTAAAAAGAAAGATATTCCAGATTTAAAAGATGAACAAGTATGTGCTTTTGCATTGCACAAGTTTGTAAGCCCATGTCTTAGTCCTATTTTCTGCCTAGTGTAAGAGAAAAAGGTATAGTCTGTCATACCTAGTAATTTTGCATCAATAGGGAATAGCAGCCGTGGCTCAGTGGGTTAGAGCGCTCCGCTCTGGCCGTAGGGTCGGAGGATCGAATCCACCCAAGGGTCATTGGTAGACATCAGGAAGGGCATCCGGTCATAAAATGCTACACGCTCCAATCCAAAAAGGCCGACGCATGCAAGCATGTTGCAGCCTTCAAAAACGAAACGAAGGGAATAAAGTACACTCAACCCTCGGCTATCGTGGGTTCCGCTATAGTGTTTTATTTCTATTGTGCCTGTATAAAAAACTACCCAAATACCATTATCGCGCACTAAGTGCCTGCTATCACGCACCAGAAGTGTTAATTTTTTTTAGAAAGGCCGGGCTCTGGCACTCCCCCCAGCCAACAAAAGATTCACTTGGTGATTGGTCGCGTAACGTCAGCGCCAACCGAGCGCTGACTGCCTGCCCGACTGAGTCACCCCCACCGCCAAGCCATTCAAGTGCTCATCCTCAGACCGCGAACAGTGACAGTGAGAACAATAACCTTTTCTGTGATATTACAATGGCCAAATAACTCATAGTCAAATGGCCACCCCTTATGGGATTATAGCATCTGGCAGTTGATAGATAGATTGTCCTGAAACCATCAGTCCTTGCTGATGACTTCTTTATAGCTTTTTTTTTTTCTTTATTGTTGATGACTAATGGCTTTAAAAAATAGTTTCACACTGCATTTTTTTTTTTTTAATGGGCACCGAAACTTATTCCTGGTGAAATATGCGTGATGCTAGTCGGCCATCAAAAGGGATAGGAAGTTCTGTTTTTTATTAACCCTCCCCGTAAAACAAACAACTCAAGTCAGATGGCCACCCCTTACGGGATTATGGCATCTGGCAATAGATAGATAGATACTATATTTCTAATTTGCATGCTCATTATGTGGTACAAAAAGGGTATCTTAGGGATAAATGTTGAGGTCATGGCACCAATTAGAATTATTACCATAAGTTCTTCAATTCGACTATCGCGTTTTCGGCTATAGTGCAGACATAGCGGCACCAATTAGGCATGATAGCCGAGGGTTGAGTCTAGATAATTACATTTATTATATGCTAGGGGTAGGCAAGGAATAAGAGGCAGAAAAGGTCTTGCTGCAGCTTCCGGCAGGGTATCCTTATTAAGAATAATTTAATTTTTGTGACATCCTAATTGTTCTTATAGCATCAGCATAGCTTTTGAAATGCTAGTAGCATATTGCATTCACTAGAATTTTCCTAGGTTGGCCTTCGAATCCAGATAATCAGTTTTTGAAATCCTGGGACGTAAACATAACCATGGGATTATTCTGTGCTCCAGGCGCAAAGTAATACCTTACACATTCAGATTAGGAAAACATATGTTACAGGTCAGCTTCTAATATATCATTGTGTCATGTAATTCATTTCTTAAAATTTTTAGCGAGATATACTGTACTACTTTTTTCTTTCCTTTTTAGTGACCAAAATTTGATTGTTACAATGGACGATTAATGTTTTGTTTATTATTATTTTTTATTTGTTAAGGTTAGGTGATAGGTGGGGGTGCTCACCATCCACTCACTCGATGTAGTGCTGCTCTTGAGTGTCTGCTCTTTCCTCTCCTCCATCCTTCTTTCCTGCCATCCTCTTCTGTCTTTCTTTCCTTCATTCTTTCCTTGTCCTTCTGCCTACAGGTGACTACACTCCCTCTTCTGTCTTTCTTTACTTTATTCTTTCCTCTTCCTTTTGCCTGTGGGTGACATTACACAGTAAACCATTTACTACGCTGGGTGGTAACCCTATGACCAAATTTTGGTACCTGGTGGTTTAGTGGGTAATTACGGCCCTCCAATCGGATTGAGCTGGTGAAGGTTTATATCCAAGGGATGGTTGGGGTTTATTGCTCATGTAATGCCACACAGGGATGAGTGGGGCTGGTCACTCTCATCTTAAATGTCCGGACCAACTTGCCTAGCCCCGGGTTCGTACGCTTCTCATGGGGCAACATAGGATTGGATGATGATGATGATCTTTTCTTTTCTTTTCAGTGTGACGTGATGATGTACAGAATTTTTTTTACATTAAATTCAACAAGTTTTCACGCAGCACATGGCAGTGCAGAGTGAAGCAATCTGAAATTCTGCTATCACTTCTTGGGGTGACTGTACCTCTTAATATTTGATATCATTGCATTTAATGAAATTTGGATTTTTTTTTTTTTTTTTAGATACTCATAAAATATGAGTAATCTAACACTTGTCCTGTCATTACCATGATAGCTAGCAATATGTATGCCCATATTGCAGTATGTGCTCATTTATCTTATCCTACTTAAATCTGTAAAAAAAAAAAAAAAAAGTATTGTCCAAGACATATCTTGGAACTAAAATATGTTGAGACTAAGATATGTAGGTGAAAGTTAATGGAACTGTCTTACTCAGACTGCCTTTCACATTGTCTACGAAATCCAGTCTTAAATGCTTTATGTTCAAACATCGTGAAGTGAAGTGATATTGGTTTTGACTGTCTTGTTAAACTGTTTTTTTGCAGGCTCTAAGCCTTTAATTGTCTCTTAAAAAAAAGAGAGAGAGAGAGAGAGAGAGAGAGAGAGAGAGAGAGACTTTGCAGTACAATGGAATCTCCTAAATTGCGTCTTTACGGTACTGTGCGTGTGCCACGATACGAGAATTCTGCGAGTTAGAAATAACTAATCTTATGGAGAAAATTACTTACGGGTCTGTCATTTTGGAAAAGTTGTTCCCTTTACCCCCAAACCAACATCAAACTGGTCACCATCCAACATTGACAACCTGGATAATAAATTAGTAAAGCATATTTAATGTGAGTGAACAGTATTGTAAGATTCTTACCTGACTCTGACTAATGACATTACTTGAATGGCCGGGGGAGGGGTACCAACTTGAGGTGGACTACGGCCTCTCAGCATGAGGCGTGTGTGCTGCTGCCTTTGTGCTGCTTCTTCCTCATCAACCTCTCTCAGGAATCCCTCAAAGTCCAGTGTGAAGACAACAGAAATGGTGTCATTGTTGCCCTCAGTTGCCTCCATGTTGTTGTACTAGTTGTCGATTCGTTGAAAATAATTACTTACCAAACAGGCTCAGCCTTTCCAGATATTGTATTGAAATGAGTCTTTCACAGGTTTGTTTCGTTTCATTTTTGTTTTGTTTTTGAAAGCTCCAACATGCTTGCATGTGTCAACCTTGGTCACCTAATGGTGGCTGTCCATGCTGCTCAGTCTCTGGGAGCTTCCCTGTTTCCTCCCTTATCCCTGAGGTCACACTCAGTGACCTCATCCCAAGTCTTTTCAGTCTACCTCTTGCTACCCTACCCTTGACATTAACACTTCTCACACTCTGCACCCAATTATCATCCCTCATCCTCTCCACATGCTCATTCCATCTCAATCTATCCCCCCTCATCACAACACCAGTACACTCCAGTCACATCCTACCTCTTAACTCTTCCATTGTAAACCTAGCCACCCCCCTGGCCTTGCACTCGGAGGCTTACTGCACATCCACCTAATCATTGCCATTTCTGTACGTTTGAGCCTGCAAATATCCTCTTCCTTTACTGCCCAGGCCTCGCTACCATACAGCATTACACTCCTAACACATCCTGCATACAAAGATCCCTTAGCATGGAGGGAGAACCCTTTCAATGTCAGGAGAGGCAACAGCTCCCTGAACTTCTTCCAGCCTTTCCTCTCTCTAGCCACAGAGCTAGCTCCAGTCCCACCTCCAGCACATAACAATCTCCCAAATAACAAAACTCTTCCATGCATTTAAGAGACTCACCAGCAAGTTCAATCCCTCCATGCCAGGCAATCTCCACATGCTTTTCCTGACACACCGCACTTATGCAATCAGCATTATCTTGCAGTCTGCCCCTGATATCACTACATTTCTTATGCACCCACTTATCCCAAACACTACACAAGATGGAATTACAGTAATCTCTCCAATATCTGATGTAATACAGCCAAGGGCATGTCCAGAAACTGGGTCTGTCCGGTTACTGGGCCCCTGCCTCCTGGAGTGGTACTTATGAACCCTAACCCACCCTAACTCAGAAAACCACCTACATAACTCCCTACCAGATGTGCATAGCACCTATTTAAGACCCTGTTCACACAAGTAAGGGACTGAAAGCATGAAATAAATTAAAAGGAAGCAGAGAATTAGGAATTAGAGGTGAGTATGGAAAATATTTAGCAGTTGACAGGGTACTGTTACTCCCTACTAGATGTGAACAGCACCTTTTTAAGACCCTATTCACACAAATAAGGGACACAATGCATGAAATAAATGAAATGGAACCAGAAAATGAG
Source organism: Birgus latro (assembly GCA_018397915.1). Taxonomy (NCBI): domain Eukaryota; kingdom Metazoa; phylum Arthropoda; class Malacostraca; order Decapoda; family Coenobitidae; genus Birgus; species Birgus latro. The sequence continues at coordinate 5,338 of JAGKTI010001548.1, read as the reverse complement.
GAATTAGAGTTGAGTATGGAAAATATTTAGCAGTTGACAGTGTACTTACAACACTTCTGTGGTGGTTGTTACAAAGATTACCCCACCTCTAAGGCTCTGACAGTGATGTAAATGCTCTTGAAGCACGTACAGTAATCCAGTGTTGTGTTGCACTTAAACTTCAGCACTGTGAATTATAATTGTTTAAACAAATACGAACACAAACACCAGCCATCCCAACTCTCGTTTTCTCTCGATGGTAGTTGAGAGGGAACTGGGGAGGGGAAGGGGGACCAGGGGAGCGGGAGAAGCGCGCATAAACACAGCTGTTCGGCACCGAGTGACAATTTCAAACTTAGAGGTAGAATTTTTTTTTTTTTTGGGGGGAGGGGGCAAAGACCCAAGCCCAAAATGTCCAGACATTGGGATGTCTGGTTATTGGTCATTCGGATATTATGGAGATTACTGTACTGTACTTCCCACGCCCTTGTGGCAAATCGCACATGGCCAGTCCTCCTCTTCTTTGACAGTACTGCCCCCAGCTGTAGATACCATCACTTTTGTTTTATCTACGTTTACTCTTAAGCCCTTGTGCCCCGTACCATCTCTCCATTTCCTAAATTTTTCCTCTGCCATCCTTTCATTCTCTGCAGTCAGCACCAAATCATGAGCATACAACATCTCCCACAGAAGTCCATTTCTGAAGTCATGTGAGAAGGCTTCAAGTACTGTACCAAAATAAACAACAAGGGGCTCAAGACTGACCCCTGATGCACACCAATATTCATGGAAAACTCACTCAAAACTCCATTCACCCTTACCTGGCTTACCTGGGTACGAGCACCCTCATACATTGCCATAGCCACCCTAACCAGCCACCCCTTGATCCCATGCTTTCTCATTGCCCACTTCACCACCTGTCTAAGGACTCTGTCCAAGGCCTTCTCCAAATCAACAGAAACAAAGGACAGTTCCCCTTTGTTTCCTGTATATTTTTCCTGAAGCTGTCGACCATTGAATGTGGCATCAGTTGTCCCTTTTCTTGGCATAAACCCAAAATGCGTCTCTTCAGTATTCACTCTTTCTCTAAGCATACGTTTCAGAACTCTCTCCATTACCTTCATTATCTGGACCAAAAGCTTTATGCTTCTATAAGTTCCTCTTTCCAGGGCATCACCCTTCCCCTTCTACACATTTACAGTTACACTCTTCAGCCAGTCAGGATTGCCACAGCTACTGGGCATTTTTATGAACATTCGTCTGAAAGCTATAAATGAGGCTTTAGAATACATGTTACACTGATTCATCCAGTTGGAGTAGTGGTCGGTAAACAACATGACCAGTTGGAGAGATCATCAGTAAACACTGCTGCAGGCGACCTGCCTGCTTCCTTAATTACCCCAGAATAGGTGTGTTCTGTTTTTTCCCACTCACTTCTTGCAGTCACAATTCAGTTACTAACTATTTGTGTTGCATTTGTACCAGAACTTCTTAACTTCAGATTGTAAGTTTGTTATAAGTGGAATCATCGTACCTGTTTGGTAAAGAACTGATGCGTTAAGTCCACAGTGGTGGGCATCTGTGGCTTTCTTCTCACTGCCATCAATCCTCCTCATTACATCTAACTTTTGGGTGTAAGTTAATGTTGGTTGCTCGTTCTTCGCCTTCCTCGAAGAAGGTGTAGGCTGAGGAGGATTGCGATCAGTCATGGTAACACTGGACGGCTGGAGGAAGCATGGAGAAAAAAAATAATTCTTGTAAACCACACCAGAACCGCACACTTTCAACAGAGAGGAGACAACGCACTGAGCCGGGAGCCAGGGCGTCAAGTACATGTGTCCTTTATGCTTGGCATGGGAGGGAAGTGCTGTGATTGGCATATAGTAAGTGCTATGCTTCAGTATGATTGGTTTAGTAATTGCCATGCATGACTACGATTGGTTTACGTCCAGCTAGACACACGTAATTGAGGTAATGGTGGCACCTCTTGAATAAGGCATTGGATAAGTGCCACTTTTGAGACTGTATTCAAGAATTTCGTATAATTTCTGCAAGTTGCTGATGTTGCAAATTGTTGCACGATGTTGCTGCATATTTTGAATCCGCTGTAAGATCGTGCAGTTTAGGAGAGTCCACTGTATTTCATCGTGTTTTGTCTTTCATATAAAAAATGTAAAGTTAGTTTGTTAAAGAATTTGGAAACCCATGCATCATGTGCACCTTCTGATAAGTGATTTCTGTAGTTTCAGTGTTGTCACAGATTTCTTCTTGAAATTTAATGTGGAAATGGAAAAAGTTTCAGATGGTCATCTGACAATGCTGGGAAACAGGCTGAAAATCACTTTATTGACATTTCTTTAATGCATGACTACTGATTATCTCTTATTGTTATGCTTATGATTGTGTAAATTAACTAAAATGTTCCCCCCTAGGTTCATGGTACGTGGGGTGAACGATGGAGGCCATGTGGCAAACTTTGTTGAGACAGAACAGCTGATTCACATCGATTCTTTGGATGATGTTGTATTGTCCTACATTCAGACCCGTGGCACAGTACCTCTGTTTTGGGAGCAGCCTGGACTCAATGTAAGTTTATTATTGTGGGATAATGTCCTGCTGATCTCATATCTCAGCAACAGAAAGATAAGAGTAAAGGTAGATGAAGTATACTCCACTTTCCATTCAACTTATGCTGGTGCACCACAAGGATCAGTCCTGGCTCCAACCCTGTTCCTCATTCATGTTTAGGACAGCAAACCCTTTTCTGTATCCTCCTACTTTCTCTATACTCATTTCAAAGCCAAAGGTGGCTGTTTGGAATATGTACGGAACAACCTATCTTGCTCTCGTGTTCCTGAACTTGATTCTTCTGAATTCTCTACTCTCTGGCTTCGGCTGTCCTGTCATTCTCTGACTGAATATATCTGTGCAGTTTACTTGTCGCCTAATTCTACTGACTATCAAAAATTCTTCAACTATCTTACTTCTATGATGGAACACATTCTATCCATTTCTCCTTTCTCTGAAATCTCCATTCTAGGAGATTTCAGTGTTCACCACCACCTTTGGCTCTCCTCTTCTTTCACTGATCCACCTGGTGAACAAGCCTACACCTTTTCTATCCTTAATGACCTAGAGCAGCTTGTAGAGCACCCTACCCGTATCCCTGACCACATTGGAGAGAGCTCCAACATACTTGACCTTTTCCTTACAACTAATCCTTCTGCTTACACTGTTAATCTTTCTCTCTGTTGAGCTCCTCCGGCCTGTCCTATCGTTCCGGTGTGGCCTGTGGACCCTCCAAAGAAACGCCGCCTGTGGCACTTTGGAGCTGCGGATTGGGAGGCCCTCAGGCATTACTTCTTTGATTTTCCTTGGAATGATTATTGCTTCCATGCCCAGAAGCCGTCTGCGTGTGCCTTGCGCATTACGGAGATGGAGGTTATTCTCTCAGGCATGGAAACATACATTCCTGTCTCATATCATTTGTCTAATGCAAGAAAGCCTTGGTTTAATCACACTTGTTCTTATGCTGTCCGAAACAAGGAGAGGGCCTATAAAAGGTACCGGAGCCAACACACTCCTGAATCACATCTTTCTTATGTTTCTGCCTGGAATCGTGCTCATTCTTTTCTTCGCTCTGCTAAGAATAATTTCATTCGCACTAAATGTTCTGAACTCTCCAACTCGAATTCTTCCTTCTTCTTCTGGCACCTTGCCAAAAACCTTTCTAACAACTTTACCTCATCATCCTTCCCTCCTCTTTTCTACTCTAATGGCTCAGTAGCTATTTCAACTACTGATAAAGTAGATCTCTTCGCTCAGAATTTCTCCTCCAATTCCACCTTAGATGATTCCAGTGCTGTTCCTCCATCACTTCCCCTCTCTGACTTCCTCATGGCTGACATTAAAATTTCTTCAGCTGATGTATTTTCTGCCATCACTGTCCTCATTACTAGCAAGGCATATGGGCCTAATGGAGTCCCTCCTGCTGTCCTCAAGAACTGTGCTTCTGTGCTTACACCCTGCCTAGGTAAACTTTTTTGTCTTTGTCTGTCAGCCTTCTTACTGGAAGTTTGCCCTTATTCAGCCAGTCCCAAAGAAGGGTGACCATTCCCAACCATCAAGCTATCATCCAATTGCTTTAACATCCTATCTTAAAAATATTCGAGTCTATTCTTAACAGAAAAATTTTAAAGCATCTTTCCTATCACAACCTTCTTTCTGATTGTCAGTATGGGTTCTGTCAGGGACACTTCACTGGCGATCTTCTCACCTACCTTTCAGACTCGTGGTCATCCTCCTTTCAGGACTTTGGCGAAAGCTTTGCCATTGCACTTGACATCTCAAAGGCTTTCGATCGAGTCTGGCATAAAATCTTTTATTTCCAAACTGCCCTCTTACTGTTTCTATCCTTCTATCTGGCGCCTTCATCTCTAGCTTCCTTTCTGGTCGTTCTATAGCCACTGTTGTAGATGGCCATCATTCTTCTTGATCTGTCAACAGTGGTGTTCCTCAGGGCTCTGTCCTATCACCAACTCTCTTCCTTTTATTCATCAGTGACCTTCTAAGCTGTACACCTAACCCTATCCACTCGTACGTTGATGATTCCACTCTTCACCCTACCATTCGGTTCCCACAATGTCCATCTCAGCAGTTACTTCAACAAGCAAGGGGTGAGGCTATGACTCACCTAATGTCTGACTTGGCTTGTATCTCTGACTGGGGTAAAAATAATCTTGTTGTTTTTAATACATCAAAGACTCAGTTCTTACACCTGTCAACCCAACAAAATCCCCCACAGGAGTACCCACTAATGTTTAATAATGTCCAACTTGTTCCTGCATCATCCTTGAACATGCCTGGGGTTTCATTCACTTGGGACTTATCTTGGAAAGAACATATTACATCTCTTGTGAAATCTGCTTCCAAGATATTAGGTGTGCTAAGCCAACTTCGTACCTTCTTTACCCTTGCACAGTTGTTGACTTTATACACGGGAGGCTTCCCACATGCAGCTCTTCTCAATAGGGTGGAGTCAAAGGCTTTTCGTCTTGTTAACTCTCCTCCTCTTACTGGCTCCTTTCAGCCACTGTCTCTTTGCTGCACTGTTGCATCTTTATCTCTTTTCTATCGCTGCTTTAGTGGCCACTGTTCCTCCGAACTGTCTGCTTGCATCCCTCCACCTCTACAGCGGGCACATAGCACCCGTCTAGCAGCAACCTCTCATCCCCTTTCTGTCCAACTCTCTAATTCAAGAGGTAACCATTACTCCCAGTCCTTCATTTATGCAACTGGACAACTCTGGAACTGTCTTCCTTTATTTCCAACTTCCTATGATCTCCATCCAGTCTTTCAA
>JAGKTI010001547.1:33008-82800 GCA_018397915.1 Birgus latro | reverse complement strand
TTTTGTTATCTGGGAGACATGTTATGTGCCGGAGGTGGGGCTGGAGTTAGCTCGGTTGCTAGAGTGAGAAGTGGTTGGAAGAAGTTCAGGGAGCTGTTGCCTCTCCTGCAATTGAGAGGACTTTCCTTACGTGCTAAGGGGTCTTTGTATGCAGCATGTGTTAGGAGAGTGATGCTGTATGGTAGTGAGACCTGGGCAGTAAAGGAAGAGGATATTCGCAGATTTAAACGTACAGAAATGACAATGATTAGGTGGATGTGAAGTGCGTCCCTGCGTGCAAGGCCTGGGGGGGCTCAGTTTACGATAGAAGAGTTGAGAGGTAGGATGGGACTGGAGTGTATTGATGTTGTGATGAGGAGAGGTAGGCTGAGGTGGTTTGGACATGTGGAGAGAATGGGGGATGATAATTGGGTGCAGAGGGTGAGAAGTGTTAATATTGGGGGAGGGGTTGGGAGGGGTAGACCGAGAAAGACATGGGACGAGGTCATTAAATGTGACTTATGGGTTAAGGGACTGAATAGGGAGGCTGCCAGAGATCGAGCAGCGTGGAGAGCCGCCATTAGGTGACCAAGGCCGACACATGCAAGCATGTTGGAGCCTTCAAAAACGAAAATGAAAACGAAAACGAAACGTAAAGTGATGGTCTTCGAGAGAAGTGAAGCCAGTGAATGTACAGTGAGACTGGATGGGAAAGATATGGAGAATGTGAGTGAATTTAAGTACTTGGGCAGTGTGATGAGTAAGGATGGAAGTCTGGAGGGTGAAGTGCTCGAAAGGGTACAGCAGGGAAGGAAGGTTGCTGGTTCGTTGAAAGCAGTGATAAGAAACAGGGAGGTTAGCATGGAAGTGAAAAAGTTGTTACATGACAGTACTGTGATACCAACTCTAACATATGGAAGTGAAGCTTGGACCCTGTTGGAAGGACAGAAGTCAAGAGTGAAAGCAGTGGAAATAAGTTATTTGAGAGGAGCATGTGGAGTCACATGGAGAGACAGACTAACAAATGAGGAAGTGAAGGAGCGTTGTGGTGTGGTTGAGGATGTGATGGGAAGCGTTAGGAGAAGCATGTTAAGGTGGTTTGGGCATGTGGAGAGGATGGAGAGTAAAAGACTGACGAGGAGGGGGTGAGAGGGAGGGGGAGGCCGAGGATGAGATGGAAGGATGGAGTGGAGAGGTATATGAGAGAGGGGGGTGTGAGTTGGGAGCGTGGTAGTGAAATGGCAGGGGACAGAGTGACATGGAGGCAATTTGTTTGTGGCCACCCAGTGCAGGATTAAGGCGTCTGGCAATAGATAGATAGATAGATAGTCATAGGTGGGGTGAACATTGTCATTTTGGAGTACAGTTTACTAAGTTTGATTTTTTCCACTTACATCTGACAATTTTCAGATTTTAATTTTTGGGTTTAGGTGAGTTATGAAATGCTTTTAGGCTTAGTTTAGCTTGTTTTAGAGCTATTTGGGGATTTATGTTAGCTAGAAACTTGTTTGTGGACTCATTTGGGTTTAGGACTTGGTTGGGGGTAAATACAAGGCTCAAAAACTGATCCCTATACCTTACATGTTAAATCTACCCTGAGATACAATACCCCTCCAAATGATGGGTTTTTACTTAACCAACTGGATCGTTAAACTGGGGTACACTCGTATGTGTGGGAGTAGGCAAGAATTAGAGGGTAAAAGAAGGAGTTTGCATTGTGTGCAAGAGATGGAAGAAGAATATAAGAGAGTGTGGATCCATCAGCTCAAGGATTGTGTGGGTAAGATTGAAAGTTGGACTACAAATGTGGGCAATTTTTTGTGTGTATGCGCCAACACAAGATCATGTAAGCACAATGAAAGAAAAGTTCTGGACGAATGTGGAAGCATGCAAGAAAAAGTTTAAAGGAATGAGTGTTTTTGATTGGAGATATGAATGGAAAAGTAGGGAATGTGATGGTGGATGGAGAAGTTGGTGAGTGAGGTGTGCCTGCAAAAGTGGATGAGAATGGCAGTGCTCTAGTGGACTCTTGTGCTGGAAGGGGGTTGGTGATAGCCAATAACTTCTTGAGACACAAAATGATCCACAGGTATATGCGAAGAGTGATGAGAAGGGAGGGTGCTGAAATGAATTAATGGAATGCAATGATTGATTATGTGTGTGTGGATGATAGAATGAGAAGGTGTGTAATGAATGCAAGAGCATACAGAGGTTGGAGGAGTGGACTTTCTGACCACCACTTGATGGTTGTGAAAGTAAAGGTTCAAATGAAATGGAGGAGGAGGAGGAGATGGGAAGGAGGAGGAAGTAGTTCATACAAGCAGGGTAGAAAGGTTGCAAGAGGATGGAAGAAAGGCAGAATATAAGACAGAAGTGGAGGAGTCTTTGGGTAAATATGATTTGGAGCTGATGGGGGATGTGGAAGGTGTGTGCAAGATACAGTAATCCCTCAATTATCCAATGTAATAGAGCCACAGGCATGTCCGGGTAGTGGCAATGTCCAGATAAGGAACAATATCCCACCTACTACACCCACACCCTACCTATACCCAACCTCCAACCTAAACTTAACCTATTTGTACAGTACCTCTACTTACTTCGGCAGTGTTTTCCAGTCATTCAGGCATATTTAGACATCAAAACACACAGGAATAGCCAAAGTAATGCTAAACACCAAGAAAACTATGCCAAAAAACACTGAAAACCAGAAAACACCCTACCTATACACTGTGTTTATACTGTACCCCAACTAATTTTGGCACTGTTTTCAAGTCAATCTGCCATATTTAAACATCAAAACACACATAGGAACATCCAAAGTAATTTTTAACACCAAGAAAATGATTAAAAAAAAAACACTGAAAACAAAAAAACACCCTACCCATACACTACTCTCTAAGTACAGTATTCCTCCTAATTTTGGCACTGTTTTCAGGTCAATCTGCCATACCGGTATTTAGACATTGAAACACACACAGGAATATCCAAAGTAATGCTAAACACCAAGAAAACCATAAAAAAAAAACACTGGAAACCAAAAAAACCCTACTTATACACTACTGTATGTGCAGTTCCCCTATTGATTTTGGCACTGTTTTCAGGTCAGTCTGCCATATTTAGACATCAAAACACACGTAGGATTATCTATATTAACGCTAAACACCAAGGAAACAATGCATAAACCACAGGCTTCCACAAAAACCTCAGGAAAGTTGGAAAATCAGTTATCTGACACCAAAGATAACTGCTCCCTGGCCACAAAAAAATTCCACGGCCAAATATTCCACCGGAAACTGGTTAAAATGGTATAAATCATCTTCGCTGGTGTTTATACTCTAAGACAGGCTAATAAAAACACTGGAAACTGATGAGTAAAAGTACAGAAATGCAGTAAAAAAAAAAAAAAAAAAAAGTGTTCAAGAGTAAAACTTACCATCACATAACGTCCCACCATCGCGGTATAAAATTTTGCTGGCATCTTGCAAGAGTTAAGCACATGTGTAGATGCAGAATTTCATAAGTTTTCTTGTGGTCACTTTGGAATTTTGATATGACCAATAGTAATTGAATAAGTTGGAAAAAAAAAATTCAGGAGTCAGTGCTATCTGTGCTCAGGAGGGGGAGCCGGGAGGGTATGGAGGAGGGACAGGAGGGAGGCAGAAGCGAGGCTGTGGGCAGGATTTTCACCCTTCTGTCACGAGGCAGATGGGCGCTTTTACCGTACATTTACTCGTGGCCTGTGGTCTGTTTGACACGTGGTGGCCATTTCAAAACAAAACTCCCTGTGACTGGGCGACTTTGGACAGTTGGTAGAGAGGTGGACAGCTGCTGTCACTGAACATGTATTCATGACTTGTGGTCTGTGTTCAATGCATGGAGGCAGTTGGGAAAGACTTAGCCCGGTGGCCACACGACTCTGGACATTCGGGGGGGATGCGTACAGACGTTTTGACACCACTTGTGGGTTACAGTCATATTACTCGGGTGTACGAGGTTCGTTGAGAGGGACAGGACCAGCATGTGACTTTAATGAATCAATACAGGGGCGGACGGACATTTTTGCTCTGGTTGTGGGTTACGGCCTACTTCCCGCTCACGGCTCAAGCCCGGCAGCAACGATATCAAATGTTTGAACGTGTTGGTTGCCCGGCTGAAGTTCTCAGGGACTTTTATGTCTGGATAATAGCAAGTAAATTCGGATAATGGTTTAACAGAGCCAAGGTCCAGTATCCAGGTACTGCACGTCCGGATATATGAATGATTACTGTATTCACGCAAGAAATCTGTGCAGCATGTGACACGGTGTGTTGGGTGAAGATAAGACGAAAGGGAGTGAAAGGAACAGCATGGTGGAGTGAAGAGGTAAGACAGAAGATGAAAGAGAGTGAAAGGAACAGCATGGTGGAATGAAGAAGTAAGACAGGCTGTGGTGCAAAAGAAGAAAGCATATAGTGAGTGGATGAGAAACAGGGACATGGAAGAAGTTGAGAGACAGAAGAGTTATATGTAGAGAGGAAGAGAGAGGTGAAAAGATTAGTAAGAGAGAGTAAGAAGATAGTGGATGAGAAATTTGGAAGGAATTTGAGTGTAAAGTGAAGGGAACGTAAGAAAATATTCTGGAAAGAGGTAAGAGAATTAGACAGGGTAATAAAGATGTAAGTCTGGGAGGTGAAAGATAAAAATGGTATATTGCTAGTGGAGAATGAAGAAAATGTGGGCAGATGGAGAGAACACTTTAAAGAAATGTTGAACACAGAAAATGAAAGTAATGCGAATATAAGTGGCTAGGGAGGAGGAGGGAGGTGAGAAGAGAGGAAGGAATCAGTTGGATGGAAGGTGTGGAAGCAATGAAGAAAGTCAAAATGGGGAAAACCCCAGGAATTGGTGGAGTGTGTGGTGAAATGCTGAAGCATGGGAGTGATAGTAGTGGAATGGATATGGAAGATGTGCACAATGGCCTGGGAGGAAGGTAGAGTCCAGAAGGATTGGATGTCAGGTATAATTATTCCCCTATACAAAGGAAAAGGGAAAAACGAAGTGTGTGGTAATCATAGAGGCATTTTTCTTAGTGTAATTGGAAAAGCACACAACAGGATACTTCCTGACCAAGTTAGGGAAATGAAAGAGGAAGTAGTTGAAGAAGAACAGGGAGGTTTCAGGAAACAGAGTGGTTGAGTAGATCATATAATCATTTTTAGGTCTATAGTGGAAAAGTTTCAAAAGAAGGGAAAGACGTTGTATGTGGCCTTCATGGATTTGGAGAAAGCTTATGACAGGGTGGACAGACAAGGAATGTGGAAAGTATTAAGGATATATGGAGTAGATGGGAAGTTGTTGAATACCATGAGGAATATCTATGAGGGTGCTAAGGCTGCTGTGCGTGTGGATAGTGAACTGAGTGAATTTTTCTATCTGGATGTTGGATTGAAACTGGGATGTGTCATGTTCCTACGGCTGTTCAATCTGTATATGGATGGGGTAATAAAAGAGATATATACAAGATAGGGCAGTGGATGCTGAAGCAACCTTAATGAGAAAGGGCAGTGTTTGGAAACTCCCTGTACTGTTGTTTGAAGATGATACTGTATTGTTAAGTGAAGACAAAGGGGAACTGCAAGGCTTGGTGAATGAGTTTGGGAGTGTGTGTAAGAAATGGAATCTAAAGGTGAATGGAGGGAAGAGTAAAGTTATGGACTTTGAGAGAAATGATGTCACTGGATGTACCGTGAGGCTGGATGAGGAGGAAATGGAAAATGTGAGTGCATTAAGTACTTGGGCAGTGTGATGAGTAACGATGGAAGTTTAGAGGGTGAAGTGCTTGAAAGGGTACAACAGGGAAAAAAAGTTGCTGGTTCCTGGAAAGCAGTTTTTTTTTTCTTCTATGCATGGAAGAAGGAACCAAAGGCCACGGGCCTGCATACTGTTCCTTCCAAGAAAAAGCAAAAACAGTACAAAAGAGAGCCAAATTCAAGATCCGTTCAATTCGAGATGCCTGGACACACTGCGTTTGAAAGACTGGAGATCATAGGAAGTAGGAAATACAGACAGAGGAAGACAGTTCCAGAGTTGATAAGAAACAGGGAAGTGAGCATGGAAATAAAATAGTTACTACATGACAGTATTGTGATACCAACTATAACATACGGAAGTGACACTTGGACCTTGTTGAAGGGAAAGAAGTCAAGAGTGACAGCAGTGGAAATGAGTTATTTGAGAGGAGCCTGTGGAGTAACATGGAGAGACTGACTGACAAATGAGGAAGTGAAGGAGTATTGTGGTGTGGATGTGGATGTGATAGGAAGTGATAGGAAGTGTTAGGAAGAACACATTAAGGTAGTTTGGCCATGTGGAGAGGATGGAGAGTGATAGACTGACGAGAAGAGTGTATGTGAGTGAGGTAGAGGGGAAGAGAGGCAAGAGGAGGCCAAGGATGAGATGAAGGGATGGAGTGGAGAGGTATATGAGAGAGACGGGTGTGAGCTGGGAGCAGGGCAGTGAAATGGCAGGGGACATGGTGACATGGAGGCGATTTGTTTGTGGCCACCCCTTACGGGATTAGGGCATCTTGCAAAATATATATACAGTATATATATCCTGGCATATCCCAAGCGGTCTGTTTCCAAAGATCCAGCAGTCCCTAATGCAACATTCCATTACAAGTCACCAGTCTGGTACTCATGGCTACTGTACATATTGAATACATGACAGGGCTGTCTCATTCTGGTCTGGTGTGATGGTTCTAGTGGGTGTGTTTTTATGAAACATTCAGGTCTTCTGGAAATCTTTAAGGTCTACTTGAACTAAATTCATATTATCAAATTGTTCCCTGCACCAGCTTGGAGTTAAACTTGTGTCTTTTTGGACAGCAGCACTAACCACCTGACTACCACTTCTCAAGGTGATGGATGCCAAATATTTATTATTTCTGAGACACACCTTAAATGACCTGGACAATGACGGCCCCTCCCCCCACATATATATGACTGGCTGTTATTTCTTTATTTTTAAAAAAGGAAGTGTCAATTACTGTACTGACCTTGGAGACGACCCAGCTCCTTCTGCATAGCTAGAGTGGTGTTGTGATGCCGTTCTGCTTCCTGCCGGGCATGACTCAGTGCTCCACTCATCTCACCCACCTCACTCTCCACTGAATTAAGCTTACCCTCTAACTTTTCCCTCTCTCCTTCAACTTCCATGCACCTGTACATGACATAGAAAAATTCAGTTCAGTCCCTAGATTTTTACAAAGATACCATCAGTTAGTCAATCCATCCATCCATCATCCAATCCTACATTGCCCCATGTGGAGCGTAAGAGCCCGGGGCTAGGCAAGTAGGTCCTGACATTTAAAATGAGAGTGACCAGCCTCACTCATCCCTGAGTGGCATTACATTAGCAATAAACACCAATCACCCCCTGGATATAAACCTACACAGGCTCAATCCAATTGGAGCACCTTAATTACCCACTAAACCACCAGGCACCATAATTTGGTTATATGGTTACCACCCAGCATAATAAATGGCTTCCTGCAGTACAGAAAATCACTTGGCTTGTCACTCAATGTAGAGTTACCCATAGGCAGAAGGAAGAGAAAAGAATGAAGGAAAGAAAGACAGAAGAGGGAGTGTAAAGTCATCAGTAGGCAGAAAGAAGAGGAAAGAATAAAGGAGACAAAGACAGAAGAGGAAGGAAGGAAGAGGAAAAAGGGCAGACAACCAAAGCAGCACTACATTGAGTGAATGGATGGTGAGTGCCCTCACCTTCATATATATATTTTTAATGTGACTCTAAGCATAGGCTTCACAGTCTGATCTCAAGGCCCAGTAGTCCTCCTACATACTAGACACCCTGCATATTACCATGTTTCCCCCTAAGGAATCCCCATATTGAGGCTGGTCATGCTGCAACCTGATGTTTTCTGTTGGAACTAGACAACCACACTCACCGGCTTCACGACGTGAACTGGCAAGGCTCCCAGTAGCATACCACAGGAACCCTCCGATGACGTCATCACTCGTGACTTAGATGTGCGCGTGCGCACACACACTAACACTCTCGTCCTCTCTTCTTAATTTGACAGAAGATTCCAAGGACGAAGCTGGATGGTTTATTTGCGTCTGATGCACACTATGTATCCAATACATAGACTTTTGTTTAATTACTATCAAGACCCAGTCTGTGACCACATAAAGATGTTATGTCTCTTAAAGTATTCTAAACTTTCTAGTCTCAGCTGACTGCTGCACGCAGTCGCTCGGTCGAAGCACCTTTCTTGGTGAGACAATCAGCCAGTTGTTGTGATGTATCCACCCAGGATACCTCATCAATCTCCCCCCGCTCCAACATGTCCCGCAACACAGCAATATCAATGCGCAATCTCCTGTCTTCTACGCTCTTACAGGAGTAAAGGGCGTCCACCAGACTCTTGTTGTCGACGAAACACTTTATTTTGATCTTTCCACATCCAGAAACCTCACGCAATATGTTGGAGAGATATACAGCAGTTTCAGCACATTCAAGCAGCGCCAACGCCTCAGCAGATAAGGTAGATTTGACGACCCTCCTGATCTTCCTTGTATGCCAAAATATACGACATCTTGCCTCACTAGCATCTCGTAGGAAGATCACAAAACTTCCCTGAGATCCATTGCCTACAAGGTTGGCAAATGAGGCATCCGAAAAGCACTCTATATGACAGTCCTCGATCGGCCCCATTCTTGGAATGTATAGCTTCATGTTGTCAGTCTTTACCCTTGAGATCACCTTATTGAGTCTAAGCAAATCCGCTACAGTAGCTCGGTTGCTATTCACGCTCAACTGACACACATCAAAGGCAATATCTGGCCGAGTGTAGGTGGCAATCCAACTGAGTTGTCCAATTAATGCTCGGTACTCCTTTTTCTCAGACTCGGACAGCTCCCCTGATTTTACTGCTGCACGATGTTTACTCAGCGTGACTGGTTTCAAGGATGAAGCATACTGGAATTGGTCGAGCGTTATGCTGCCATCGATGTTGGAGATGACATTGAGACCAACGTATTTGAAGGCTTTTGATTCTGAACTGCCGATGAGGAATATTTGACTCAACCGATTTATCACTTGCTGTTCAAACTCATGTGTACCAGCCCAAAGGAAGTCGTCGACGTAGATGCATACAATGCCTTCGACTTTGCCACCATTGCTCCAAGAGAACAGCGCTGAATCCAGTGATGATACTTTAGCTCCGAGACTCAACAACTGATCTTTTACACGCAGATACCAATGCCTAGCAGCATCACAAAGGCCGTAAACAGTCTTCTTTAGTCTCCATAACTTACCATTTGCATATTCAGGCGGAGGACGTAAATGAGCAACTCTCTCAATGTCGTTACCTTGCAGGTAGGCAGCTTTCACGTCCATAGTGTGGCAATCCCACTGGTTGGTGGAGGCCAAAGAAAGTGCCAAACGCAATGCTTCCTTTGAACAAGTAGGCGAGTCTTTTCGGAGATCCACTGTGTCTTCCTCAAATCCTCTGGCGACTAAGCGGGCCTTAACAATAGGCTTTCCATTTTTCAGTTTTTCTGTCACAACCCATCGAACCGTTATAGCACCTTGCCCAACATCATCTACTTCCTCATACACATCATTATTCTGCCAATTTGTAATTTCATTTTCCTTAGCACATAATACGGCTTCAGAGTTGAAAAGAACAAGCATTTCTGTGTCATCATCAACCACTTCCCATTCGCTAAGATCCTTCTCCAAATCTATCCAATCAATGCTGCCATCAGAGTCCCTCTTCAAATTATAGCAGTGTTTGTACTTTCCAGTGGCTATGGCTTCATTAAACTTAGACGCCATGGGCAAACTGACTACGGGTCGGGGCTTGGCTTTCTTAAATCTGCAACAGACTGTACAAGCATCAGATACAGCCTTGACAGCCTGTTCCAGTTTTGAACTTTTAAATCCCGCATCTGTGATCAGTTTAATTAGTTTTGCCGATGTAGGGTGTCCAAATTGCCTGTGAAGCTTCAAAGCGGTTTTTTCTACGTCACCCCCACGAGTTGCCAACATGATTGTTTCACAAAATTTACGATCTAGTCATAAGAAAATTGGAAGTAAGTAATGGCCTGAAGAAGAGGACTTTAAATCAATGATAGTTCCACAAATTTTGACCTGGTCAGTTCCAAGGTTAATCACCATTTTTGCTTTTTTCATGGAACGTCTACTCAACAGCAAGGGAATATTGCAGTCCACAACATCAGTCACGATGGTAGCACGCATGTTTCCAACGTAGCAGGGCAGAGTAACACGTCTGAGGGAAGAAACTGTGACACCATCAGCAAAGGTAAACACTGAGGATGACGCTTCTTCTCTTACAGCATCACGTTCATAATCAGTGAGCTCACTTAGACAGCAGTTGATCCATTCAACTCCACATACAGTTGTAGAACACCCTGTGTCTAAAAGAGCACATCCCTTAGATTCTTCTACTAGAGTCTGTGACTTACCTCTACTAGCGGCATCATCCGCATAGCCCATAAACATCGACAGATGCACTGTTTCAGAATTCTCTTCTCGGCTGCCGTCGTTTTCGTATGCATCCGGACAGTCACGTGCCCAATGAAATCTAGAATCACATTCGAAACACTTCGATACCTTTCCGTCAGGCCCAAGTGGGTTCTGCCTCCTGCCGGTGGATGAGCGTTGGGGAATTCTAGCAGATACAGTTGCAAATCGGCCTCTACCCCGACGTCGATCATGTTTTGCACCACCCCGTAACATTCTCCGTCCTCGTCGAGTACCTCTAGCATAAAGCGTTTCGTCACCCTCAACTTCGTCACTCCAAAATACTGGTTCGTCTTTCATCTCCCTGGCAGACACCGATGCCTTGTTCTGCCTGCCAATTTCACCAGCAAAAATACGATTCAGGGCAGATTTCATATTTTCGTATGTCACCTCAGTTATCATGGACATCACTAGTTGTCGTTCACTGTCTGAAAGTTTGCATGCAGCTAAGAGCATAAAAGCCATCACAGAATTTGGCAGTTCCATGCCCTGCTTGGTAAATTTAAAGTAAACATGCTCAAATTCTGTCACGAACTCCCGAATGTTCATATCACTGGCTCTTCTGAAGTTATACAGCTCAAAAAACGCTGCAAACTGTCGACGTCCTTTGTCCACGAGAAACAAACCGTCTAATTTTTTCAGCAGGGTCTGAACACCATCCTTCTGCTTCAGACATCTGTTTCAATCTGCGAAGACGCCACCCTCGCTCTCCCAGACAATGACAGATGTATAGCTAACGCTTGTTTTTCTGCCGCTAGGTCCGTCAGTTTGCACCAAATGCCAATATCCTTTTTCCAGCTCTCATATGTGGAATCATTTTCCAGTTTTGGAGGCCACTTGGTCGAACACGATGCCATTCACGGAACTACGCTCTGCTACCAGTGTTGGAACTAGACAACCACACTCACCGGCTTCATGATGTGAACTGGCAAGGCTCCCGGTAGCATACCACAGGAACCCTCCGATGATGTCATCACTCGTGACTTAGATGTGTGCGTAGTCCTCCTACATACTAGACACCCTGCATATTACCATGTTTCCCCCTAAGGAATCCCCATATTGAGGCTGGTCATGCTGCAACCTGATGTTTTCTATGTACAGTATTAGAAGCAAAGTCAAGTGTCAAAACCAGCGAATTACTTCACAAGAGTTGTTGCAAGTTTTTTATGTATATATATATATATTTACTATGCTGGATGGTAACCATACAACCAAATGGCACCTGGTGGTTTAGTGGGAAATTGATGCCACTCAGGGATAAGTGAGGCTGGTCACTTTCATCTTAAATATCAGGACCAACTTGCCTATCCCCAGGCTCCTACACTCCTCATGGGAAAACAAAGGATTGGATGGATGATGGATGGAAGAGATGCAGCAGAAAATTGTAACACTGTGAGTCTCAGCCTGGACACAAAAAACACATTTTGCATTTAATCACATGCCACAATCAAACTTAATATTATACACACTGCCCTATATGGATACAATTTCCCTACCTGCATCTGAGCACCTCATATCTCAGCCGTTCTTCATTCAAAAGTCTTTGGTGGTTTTCCTCCAGCATCTCCATCTCCTTCTCTGCTGACTTTCGACCCTTCATGTGCTCCTTCAGCTTCCTGGTCAGCAGACGAACATTGGATTCATATCGTCGCTGTTTCTCTCGGAATTCGCTCATCGTTGTTGTCATTTTCATCTGTGTGTCCTGCAATTCCTCTTCCTTTTTAATGAACTGTGACTCAAGGCAACTTATCTTATCCAGCAGTGACTGGACTCCACTTCCCTCACCTTCACCTCTTGCCTGCTTATCATTCAGCTCATTACAGTTAATACAAGTGTATGATGATACTTTAAGATTTTGTACTCTTTTAAGAAGCTCATTAATCTGCTGGCTATGAACAGAGGCTGGTATCATTTCTCCTACACCTGAAAATGATGCCTGAGGTGCTGAACTAGATGTTCCTTCCTGTTGCAGTGACATTAGTTGATGCTGCAGCTGATGAATGTGCTGTTCCTTACTCTGAAGAGCTACTGATGTTAGACTGACCTGTTCTTGCAAGTCCGCCATTGTTTTTTGGAATTCTGTCCCATTTGTAACAGGAGCTTGGGAAACATCAATAAAGAAACTTAGTTTACCTTTAACTGAGCTCTGACCTCTGTCATGTCCACTTCCATCCATACCTGAAGATACCAGGACTTCCTGAGATGAGGCAAAGGCTTGGTGACTGGACAGGTGCAGTTGAACAGCTGGCTGTCGACTTGTATCTCTTTCTGGAATACAGTCCCTTAAGCTCTCAAACTTGGCTAGCCATTCATCTCTCTCCCCTTCCATTATCTTGAGTTGATGCTGGTAATTAGAGATGTCCTCCTGAGCCCTCTCAAGATCACTTTCGAACTGCATCAATTTTGTCTGTGTTTCTCTCTGACCAACGTGAAGCAATTCCACTTGAGTACCAAGATCCTGCTCTCTTTGCTTAAAGATCTGTACAGTATTTGTTCTATCATTTAAAGAGTGGTTGAGAGCTGATACTTCTTTGCACCTGGCATCTAATTTTGATTCCAAATCAATAATTCTGGCTTTCAATGAATCTACTTCTGTTCTGCTGCTTGATGACTCAAGTTCACTGCATCTCTTTTTGTGGGACTCCAGTTCCTTTGCTTTTGCTCTCATTAAAATGCTTTCCTTTTTTAAATTCTTTAATGTAATATGTAAACTTTCTTTCTGCTTAGTTACTTCTTTAAGCTTTACTTCAAGATCTGACACTTTCTTATTTAGAATAGCTTCCTTCTGTGGGTGTTCAGAACCCTCTGACTGTTTTGCACTTCCAGTACTAGTATCAGCTGAAGCCTTACTACCTTCTTTTACATGAGTTTCAATGGTTTTACTGGTCTTTTTCAAGTGACTGTTTCCTGCCTCTAAAGAATTCACCTGAGTCACAAGCAAAGCCTTTTCCTTGGACAGTTTTGCAAGAGAAGATTCAGCATCACTGTACTTTTTCTGGATGCTCAACATTTCACGGGATTTCAACTCAAGCAGAGAATTCAGTTTGGCCACTCGCTGCCCACTTTCTTGCACAGATGAGAGCTTTTCCTTCATGCTGCTATTTTCCGCACTAACTACGTCATATTTGGATTCCAGTGACTGAACAACCTGCGAACTATCCCTAAGGCATAACTTACACTTGTCAAGCTCAGCAGTTACTTCCTTTAGTTTTTTGTCTATACTGTGCTTCTCCTCTCTAGCAGTGTCAAGTTTCTGGCTCAACTCACTACATTTCCTCTGCAACTGCTGCTCTTTTTGTGCCATGGTTATCTGCTCAGATTTTAGCCGTTTTAAATCCTCAGTTAACTCACTCAACCATTTTCCAGCATGCTCCTTTTCATTCATAATCCTGTGATGGTCCTCCTCGTGCATTTTTACCAGGCTTTCTAGTTTTCGCTCAAGGTTTTGTTTCACTTTGCGCTCTTTTTGAAGGCCCTCTTTTAGCTCTGCCATCTCTTTCTTTTGGAGTTCCTCATGTTCTGCATATGCCTCCCCTTCATGCTTCAAGGCCATATTCTCCTCTTTCAGGCTCCCCAGGTTTCTCTGCAGGTCAGCACAAGTTCTTTCCATTGCTGCACTACTCTTCCTGGCCATAAACAGTTCCTCATCCTTCTTCAAGATAGCCTCTCGGTAGCTCTCCTGGCTCTCCTGCATGTTCTGAATCTGCTCCTCCCGAAGTTGGACTGCCTCAACAAGCCCCTTCTTCTCAATCTCCAATGCCTTATGCTTCTGCCCAAGATCCCCCAGTTCACCTTCCAGTTTCTCTCTCTTCAGTGTCATTTCTTGTACAGATGCTTGAAGTGCTTCAATTTCTTGCTTCAAAACTTTCACATCCTCTTTATTTTTTGATATCTGCTCTAACACTTCTATTTTCTTTTCCAACATTACTCTAGTGCTGAAGCTGTCATTGGCCTCCTTGGTCTTAACTTCAATTTGTCTGTCCTTAGCAGCCAGGTCATGTTTCATTCTATAGAAGTTTGATGAAAGTTTGGTCATATCTTCTCGAACTTTGGCAATGGCATCGTCAACCTCCTTTTTCTCTGTACTGGCGGCAACTAGCGATACTTCCAACTTTACTTTACTTTCCTGCAGCTCAGTAATCAATGATTCCTGCATCTTTTTATCTTCTTGCTGCTCTTTTACCCTCTGATTAATTTCTTTTATTTTTTTTTCATAATTTTCAATTCTTGTATCTCTCTCTCGCAAAATTTCCTCATTGACAGCTGCTGAAGTCCGCAGGTCCTTCAGCTCATCTTCATACATTGCCAACAAGGCAGATTTGTGCTTAAGGTCTTGACGTGCAAAATCAAGGTGCCTCTCTGCATCAGTGAGGTTGAGTCTGAGTTTATAAATTTGCTGGCGATCCTGTTCTAGCCTCTGTTGTCGGTCCTCCATAAGGCGAGTGTCAGTGCCACGGTCACGCTCCAGCTGAGACACCACAGCCTCCCGCTCTGCCATGTCTGCTTGCAGAGCTTCCAAGTGGGCCACCAATGAGGCCTTTTCACTAACCATCCTTGCCTGCTCATCTTCAGACTCTCTGATTAGTGCTGCTACTCTGGTTTCCAAGGACTCTTTTTCAGATGTAGCCTTTGCTAAACTGGCTCTGGCTTGCAAGAGATCTTGCTGTAGGTTGGATCGTGCTGCTTGGGCTGCCTGCAGTTGTTCTTGATACCAAGCATTTGATGCCTGGCTGGCCTGTAAATCAACAGATAACTTGTTTGACGATGATTCCGCCTGAGCAAGTGCTTCTGCCGTGCTTTGGCATTCACTCTGAAGCTGCAATACTTGGGACCTCAGACCATTTATATCTTCCAGTAAGCGAGATTTGTTGTCTCTCAATTCTGCAACTAACAGTTCTGATGAATCAAGATTTCCGTATACCTCTTCTATTTCTCTTTGCTTCACTTCAAGTTCTTTACTGAGTTTTTTAATTGTCTTCTCTGATTCTTTCATTCTTCCCTCTAATTCTCTATTCGCAACTTCATATTTTTCTAACCTTGCTTTCATCTGTGATTCAGCTTCCTTGGCTGATGCTGCTACAGTTTTACAGGTCTCGCTTTCCTTCAATGACTCTGAAAGTTTTACTTGTAATTTATTCTTCTCATACACTGATGTTTCAAGCTCTTGCTTCAACATCTCTAACTGTCCTTCTAAATTAGCCCTCTGCTTTAAAACCTCAAAATACTGCTTCTGATTTGTTTCTGTAACTTTAGTCTGTACAAGTTCAAGCTGCTGCTGATACAATTCTTTTTCTCTCACAGCATTTTGCACTTGAATAGAGAGTCTATGAAGCTGGATTTCTAAATCCTCCTTCTGAGCTTGAAGATCACGAATAATCTTTTCACTGTCAACAGAAGGCAAAGGTTTTGAAGAAGATGGTTTGCTATTAACTTTGTTAATAATTTTCTTGTAATCTTCAGGCGAAATTACAGCATCTGACACTAACCGTTTTATTCTAACATACTCCTCTTCATAGCCACTGAGATCTGAGAGAGTGGACAAATTGGATGAGGTATCTGAAAACACAGAAGCAAACTCGAAACCATTATATGATTTATCAGAATGATTATCAGAAGTATTGGGCATGTGAGCTATTGATGCTGAGAGACGAGACCTTGATATTGGACCAGCTGAGTCACTAAAAGCATCGTTGAGGCTTGCTTTGGAGGACATATGACTTTGGCTGTGGGTGGTGGGTGACAGTTCTGAACCACTGCCAGAAACTAGGGTATTAACACTTGCTCCTGAGCTGCAGTTAGATGATTCACTAACCAGAGATGAATTTGAGACAAGGTGGTTCTTTCCTCTCGTTTCCTTCAGTTTACTTGATCCTTTCGTTTTCTTTGCTGACCCTTCTGCAGCAGAAACTTGTGAGTGTGGCTGTGACAGTCCAATGTATGAACGCCTCTCCACTGTGGTTGTGATAGCACTTGCAGGGTACTGATGGACCTCTCGGTACACCTCAACTGGTCCGTGATCACTCATGCCCACAGGCACTGTAATCAATCGACTTCTCTTGCCTTCATCTTCTCTGTTGATGACTGGGGAGGAACTCAGAAGCTGTTCTTGACTTGAATATTCTAAATTCATCATGCTTTTGTTATTACTGCTGACTTCAGACAACCCTTTATTATCTCTGGCTTTATTATTAGCTGATGTTTTCACCCCTGTCGGTTGTTGATGGACTAGAAGTTCTGAGATGGTAGACATGGAGCTTGTCATTTTTGCAGTTGGTTCTTTGGCATTAGTAGTGGCATTGGACAGAGAACTTTCTAATATACTTAAACCTGGTGGACTTGTAAAACTGGATGGATTTTGTCTGCTGTCTTCTTTCACAAGGCATATTTCAGGTTGCATATTTGTTTCCCTGGTGAGAGTTTTGCTTGAGTCTTTATAACTTTCATTTTTAATTGGTACTGTGACTTTGCCTCTCTTCTCCATATTACAGACAACCTCAGTTAAGACTTCTTGGGAGACCGGGGGAATTCCAAGAGGACCTGAAATGGGGTTAAATGAGAATTTTAAGATTATGTTAATTTATCAGGTTCATTTCCTCAATTTTTGATACTGAAGAGCTTAAGCTGTTGTTCATAATTATAATGCACAAACCATACTGAGGACAGTTATGACACACTCTGACTTGGAATAATGCATGTTTGTCTGTGTGATGTGAACACAATTCCATTAGGTATGGTATCCACTGGACATAATGCTTACCAAACCTGGTTTTATATATTACGGGCTATTGTACATTTCGTTTCATTTTTGAAGGCTCCAACATGCTTGCACGTGTCGGCCTTGGTCACCTAATGGCAGCTCTCCATGCTGCTCGATCTCTGGCAGCCTCCCTATTCAGTCCCTTAACCCTTAAGTCACATTTATGACCTTGTCCCATGTCTTTCTCGGTCTACCCCTCCCCAAATATTAACACTTCTCACCCTCTGTACCCAATTATCATCCCCCATCCTCTCCACATGTCCAAACCACCTCAGCCTACCTCTCCTCATCACAACACCAATACACTCCAGTCCCATCCTACCCCTCAACTCTTCTATCGTAAACCCAGCCCCCCCAGGCCTTGCACGCAGGGACGCACTGCACATCCACCTAATCATTGTCATTTCTGTACGTTTAAACCTGCGAATATCCTCTTCCTTTACTGCCCAGGTCTCACTACCATACAGCATCACACTCCTAACGCATGCTGCATACAAAGACCCCTTAGCACGTAAGGAGAGTCCTCTCAATGTCAGGAGAGGCAACAGCTCCCTGAACTTCTTCCAACCATTTCTCACTCTAGCAACCGAGCTAACTCCAGCCCCACCTCCGGCACATAACATGTCTCCCAGATAACAAAACTCCTCCACACACTCAAGAGACTCACCTGCAAGTTCAACCCTCTCACGCCTAACAATCTCCACCTGCTCTCCCCGACACACCACACACATGAAATTAGCATTATCTCACAGTCTACCTCTGATACCACTACATCTCTTGTGCACCCATCTATCACAAACACTGCACAAGATGGAATTACTTCCCACACCCATGTGGCAAACTGCACATGGCCACTCTCCCTCTCCTCTGATTGTACCGCCATCAACCCTAGATATCATCACTTTTGTTTTATCTGCATTTACCCTTAAGCCCTTGTACCCCATACCATCTCTCCACTTCTTAAATCTTTCCTCAGCCTCCCCTTCATTCTCAGCAATCAACACCACCACCCTTGGATGTAACAAATTTTCAGATTAAATGTCAGTCTCTTTCCGCAACTAGTTTGTTATGGTGAGACTTCAAAATGTCACAGGATTCAGGGGGTTAATAATTTTTCTTTAATTTCCTGTATACTAAATGGCAAAATGAACACAAAAAAAGGTCAATTTATGACAAGTACTTACTGCATCTCAGGTTCGCCTGAAATATACTCAACTAACCCAAATAAATCGGTATTATCACAATGAAGCTTCAGACACCATTCAGTTACTGTATCTATTAGCCACATGAACTGAAGAAAGATGCCTTCATGCTGTGGCACTGATACACAAATCCCTCAACTCCATCCTTATACCCCAAAAGGAGGATAGTCTACAGGGCAACAACAAGTCTGGGGCCACAACAACATCAACAATGAAAACAACAAGAATCCTTACCAATAAGAGTTTCTGTGAGAGCCAGTGCTGATGATGCTTCAGACAATGTCTTTAAGGCATCACATTTTGCAAGTGAAGAAACTGAATGAATTTCATTGTAGTTCTGAAAGAAATATATGATATATTACCAAGAGAAAATGAAATACAATGTCTTTACTCCAACCTTTACAATACAGTAATTCATTGCATATAAAGCATATGTATATTAAAACAAATGTAAAGTATTATTTTTCATTAGTTTCTGTTGAGCTCCTTTAAAATTTTTAATGGTCCTATGACTCACCCTCAGCCAAATAAAAGTGTCAGGTACCAGATGAAATAAATAATATTTGAGTTGTCCTGATCATGAAAGGGTTAATGGTACCAATACAGATATTAACATTCTCAGGCTCCTATGACTTATTCAATTAATCAACTGGCATTAGCTGAAGTAAAATACCAGAGTTGTGCTGACCATCAGTTAAAATGCATCTCAAAAACTGCCTTATTAATGAGACAACTTCAAGAAAGATGCAGTCTAGCCAACTGTCTTAATTCACCAACCATTCAACCAATCCTTTAGTCTTAATCCACCCATCCATCATCCAGTCCTTCACTTCCCAACAAGAGTGTGGGCCTGGGGTTATGCTACTCAGCTAGGCATTAACCCCTGAAATATGGGTGATGACCTTCTTAGTTAACGTTACTGCACAAAGATGGTTACCTCCAACTTACAAGTGGCATCTCATGTTGAAGGGGTTATCAAGGCTAAATTTATCACCACTAATTAGAAGGAGGTGAAAAGGGTGCGAAAGGGAGAGTCTGGGAAGGAGAAGCGAGTAAAAGCAGAGGATGGAAGGATGTTAATTGAGATGGATGCAGTAAGGAAGAGATGGGTGGAGTATTTTGAAAGATTGTTAAATGCAGAGGAGGAAAGGGAGGCTGAGATTGTGGCAGATGGAAGGATGCAAGGAATAGATGTGTTGGGAGAGCTGAATGAATCTTTGATCACAATGGAGGAAGTGCAAGACACAGTAAAGCAGATGAAAACAGGGAAAGCTGGAGGTATGGATGGGTGTGATGTGGAATGCCTGAAAGGTGGTGGAGTGACTATTGTTGACTGGTTAGTAAGATTGTTAAATGTGTACTTTGTGCAAGGTATGGTGCCAATTGACAATTGACTGGGCAAGTGCTTGTGTGGTCCCACTGTATAAAGGTAAGGGTGATAAGTATGAATGTACTAGCTTTAGAAGTATAAGTCTGTTGAGTGTTGTAGGTAAGGTGTACGGTAGAGTGTTAATTAAGAGAGTTAGGGAGCGTACAGAGGGAGTGATTGGTGATGAACAGTGTGGCTTTCGGAGAGGGAGGGGATGTGTGGATCAGGTGTTTGCTGTGAGACAGGTGTGTGAAAAGTATTTCGTTAAAGATAAGGATGTGTTTTGGGCATTCATGGATTTAGAGAAAGCATATGATAGAATTGATAGGGAGGCTTTGTGGAATGTTTTAAGACTGTATGGGCTTGATGGCAGGTTACTAAAAGGAGTGAAAAGTTTTTATGTAAATAGCAGAGCGTGTGTAAGAGTGGGAAATACTGTAAGTGATTGGTTTCCCGTGAAAGTGGGGCTGCGACAGGGATGTGTGATGTCGCCTTGGTTGTTTAATATTTATATGGATGGTATTGTAAGGGAGGTGAATGCAAGAGTGTTAGGTGGAGGACTGAGTCTGGTGAATGATGGTAGAGAGTGGAATCTGAAGCAGCTGCTGTTTGCAGATGATACTGCACTGGTGGCTGATTCAGAGGAGAGATTGAGACAGTTGGTAGAGGAGTTTGGAAGGGTGTGTGAAAGGAGGAAATTGAAAATAAATGAGAATAAGAGTAATGTGATGAAGTGTACAAGGTTGGTAGATGGTAGGATGATGAATATAGTTTTGAATGGTGAATTGCTTGAGGAGGTTGAGTGTTTTAAGTATTTGGGGTCACATGTTGCTGTGGATGGAAGAATAGATGCAGAAGTGAAGTTTAGAATGAATGAAGTTGGAAAGGTGCTGGGAGGAGTGAAAAAAGAGCTTAGATGTTGTTCACTCAGAATGGATGTAAAGAGAAGGCTGTATGAGGGTATTGTGGTACCGACTGCATTATATGGGGCTGAAACATGGAATATGGGTGTAGCAGAGAGGAAAAGTTTGAATGTAATGGAGATGAGGTGTCTGAGGAGTATGTGTGGAGTGACACGTACGGATCGAGTGAGAAATGATGAAGTACGAAGGAGAACTGGAATTGTTCGGGAGATGGATGATCAAGTTGAGCAGAGGGTGTTGCGATGGTTTGGGCATATGGAGAGAATGGAAAATGAGCGATTGTGAAAAAGATAACTAGATCTGATGTGAGAGGTGTAAGGCTGAGAGGAAAACCACGAACAGGATGGATGGACAGTGTGAAGAGAGCGCTGGATGCGAGAGGGTTGTCTGTTGAGCAAGGAAGAGTGGCTGTGCTTGACAGAAATGAATGGAGGGAAATTGTGAATGAATAAATGATGACGCAGCCCTGAGGAGATATTCTCCCGCATTTTGTCTGATCAGCTGATCAGGTCAGGTGCGGGTAAGGGGATGGGTCCATTATGATGTGGCAGGGGTAAACCAGCTTTGCTGTCGGGCCCTACTGCGGATGTCACTGACTGCACTGTGTGGTTGACCCTCGTGCAGTGTGGTGCGGTGAGGATCTGTTCCTTCTCCCCTTTGGGGAAAAGATGCGAATGAATGTGTATGAGTGGATGAGTAAATTGGTAGTGTGTTGACCTGTCTCGGCTACCTCTCTTTTCTTGGGGGAAGCAGCCTAGGTATATAGATAGACAGATAGAATTAGAAAGTTTATCTACCTATAGCCAGACACTATAATCCTGTAAGAAATGACAGTCTGACTTTGAGTTAGTTGTTTTACAGGGAGGGGCACTAATCCTCTGACAAGCCACTTGTTGATATGCAGTGAACACGTGTTGGTTATATGGTTACCACCCAATGTTGTAAATGGTTTCCTGGATCACAGGAAACCATCTGGTGTGTTGCTTAATGTAATGCCACATGAAAAGGAAAGAAGAGTAAGAAAAAGTGACAGGAAAGATGGAAGAAAGAGGAAGAGAAGAGAGCAGACACAGGAAAAGAATGATAAAGGTGAAGTAAGAAGTAGGCAGCACTACATCAAGCAGGTGGATGATGATCGCCACCACCAACAACTAGAAAGTTTATCGTGGGGCAAATAAAACTATCAGGAAAAGGCAATAATAAATAATAGTAATAATACAAAGATTCCATGGGTTAAATGCAAGTCACCAGCTACTTACACTGAGTGGCAATTTGTGAGAAAATATCCCAACCACCCCCTGGATTTAAGCTCCAGTAGGCCAAATCTCACTGAAGTGCCTTCACTTGCTAAAGAGGCCTTGTTATGTCACCCCCCTCCCCCTTTTATCAATTTTGTGTAACAAGACCACAGAAACTTACAGAAATACTACCTAACAATCGCTTTCCACCTCCTCACCTTGCTCCTGACATCAGGCCAGGGAGAAGTGGTAAGGTTGGAATCAGGACAAGCAGGGCATGAGACAAGGTCACGGGGGGATCCAGCACCGGGGTGTATGTGGCCAAAACGATGTACTCCAGCCACTGCCAGCCGACGTTCACTACTGCCACTAAAACCACCACCACCACCACCACCATTAACCTCCACGGTACTACCTAAGCTGCCATCACTGACCCACACCTGTGAGTCTGGGGGGGGGGGGGATGTGAGGAGTTCCACTGTAGTACGTTAATTTCCCACTGTGTCAGTTTTTACCATGTACAGGAAAATGACAGTACATTTGTATGAGTAGGTACAGTTAATATGTGTCAAAAGGATTAAAATGAATTACAAGCATATCCCGGTTTAACGATGCAATTGGTTAAGTAAAAACCCATCACTAGGAGGGGTATCATATCTCGGGGTAGATTTAACATGTAAAGTATAAGGATGCATTTTTGAGCATTGGGTTTACTCGCAACCAAGTCCTAAACCCAACCAACTGAGTCCGTTTCTTGCTCACCTAAACTCCTAAATAGCTTTAAAACAAGCTCAACTAATCCTAAAAGCAGTTTACAAATCACCTAGCCAATAAAATCTGAAAATCATCTAAAATAAGTCTGGAAAAAATCAAACTTAGTAAACTGCACCCCAAAATGACAATGTTCACCCCACATATGACTAAAATACTGTACATTAATGTAAGTCAACAGTTTATGAATCAAACACAAGGATCTGAAGAGGTGGCATCTTTCCTATGGGTCTACCCCTCAGAGGCGGTCTAAGCACAAGAGGAGGACAGGATGGGGGCCAAACCACCGCAAACCCCCCCCAGCCCCTCACGAGGCCTGAGAACCTGGGAGTGGCTTCAGTCACCCGGGCAAGTACCACACATCTCAGCACAACACATACAACTACACCGTTTTTTCTACACCGAGAAATGACTCCCCGGCAGTAATTTCTCGACGACTTCTAGCCTGGGACACTGAGAGCAATCCAGGACCCACCAACAAATACATATGTCCAACATGCTCAAAAACCTATCACGTCGAGCCAACAGACAAAGGGTTCAGTCCAGTGCAATTCCAGCAAGAACTGGACCCAATACATCTGCACAACACTTGCATCCAAAAAACATTACACAAACACCTGGGCCTGCTCCATATGCTCCTTCCCCCCACCCACTAACCCCCCCACCAACCCTACTCCTACTTCCTCCACACCTCCTCAGCCAAACCTACCAATCCTTCCCACACCGTCCAATCCCCCAGCCCCTCCCATTCCACCCCATCCTAATCCACCCCAACCCTTACTTCCGTCACAACCTTCTCCTACCCCTTCTCCTCCACCCACACCACCACCACCTCCCCCTTGTGCTGCAGTAGCCAACACACACTGCACACACAACATAAACATTTCATTCATTCATTATCCTTCAAATAAACACAGATGGAATAAACACCAAAAAACATGAACTCACACAATTCATCAAACAATAAAACATACACAATGCATTCTTACAAGAAACAAAACTACACAGAACACAAAAAACACCTCATCATCATCATCCGGACCTCCTTTCCCACCCTAGGGCAGGGTGAGGAGTAGCAATGTCCAGACAGCCCATATTTGCCCAATCCAATGGGCCAAGCTTCCACACTCATCATTCAAGTCCCCATAATCCTGGCTCTATTGGATATGCCAAAAACATTCACCAAGTTTTGTAGCTTCACATAAACGTATCCGATAGAGTAAAAAAACACCTACACTTCATAATTTCACCACCATTTGACAAGACCGGGCCGACGGCGGTGGCGGTGGACTCATCCCCTGGTACACAAATCCATTAACTTATCAGATACCAGTGCACACACAAAACCCTCCACATGACACCACAACAGAAATACAATCAAGTAAAATAAGCATTGCTAACAAATCACATATAACAATTGCCAACACATACACTCCCCACCAGTCGACCCCCACAGTGCCACACAATTACTCTCCACAAATGCACCACATCACTAACATACCCAACATCATCCTAGGTGGTAATTTCAACATCAAGGCGTCGGTCTGGCATGTCAACAACCCTGACACAGACAGAGGGCTGGTACTACAATCCCAAACAGATCATCTTTTCATACTGAATAATCTCCATCAACATACCCATATCCCACACCAAGCCCTCTTCCTCCCATAATCCCTAGACATCACCTTTTGCTCCCCAAACCTCGCCCCCACAACATCCTGGAGAGTGGTCAAAACACTTGAATCTGATCACCTCCCTATCATCATCACTACCAAAACCAGAATCACCCCAGATGGCCACAGACACACATACATTAATTAGATGAGAGCCAACTGGGAGGCCTTCACAATATTTCAAAACATTAAACAGTACATCTATCACAAACATCAACACTGCTGTGCACACTTTCAATACAATTATACAAAATGCAGACAAAAGACACATCTCTAGAAGCAATAGAATTAGAGACAACCCCAACTTCACACCAGAATTTCAAGGCCTCATCAGTCAACGGGACACACGACAACAAACCCCAACACCCCATACACAAGACACTGTACAATAAATACAAGAACTCAACACTCAAAAAAACAATAAAATATCAGAACAGCAAACACTAAACTGGAATAATTATCTCCAAACACTTGACCACAAAACAAACACCAGCAAACTCTACAAAACACTAAATAGCATCACACTCTCCAACAGCAACACTACACAATAACCGGCTGCCATCACAACAACAGACATCATACCTTCAAACAAACAGCAAGCAAACACTCTCATCAATCACTTTTCACATGGCAGCCATCTAAACCCCCATCGCGACGACTGATGTATCATCTGACGTAAGAGACAGTTCCCCACAGACCCAGACTACGCACCTTTCACTTACAACCATCCCAAGCACAACATTAGCAACCTTAAGCACTCATCTGCCTGTGGACGAGAAAACATAAGCAACATTCACCTTAAACACCCCGGACCACAAGGCATACAAGCACTTACCAACATATCAAACTACAACTACTCACACAACATAATTCCCAGCATCAGGAAGCATGACATTACCATCACTATCCCTAAACCCAACAAAGACCCCACGTTACCTTCCTCACACCGCCCCATCTCACTCCTCTGCACCCCCTCTAAACTCACTGAATGACTGGTACTATAACTAGTTACACCTCACACCCCACCTGCCCCATCACAACATGGCTTTAGGCCACTACACTCCACAAACACTCTTCTTACAGACCTTACACAGAGTTTCTGATGGGATGAATTCAACTAGGGCACCACACAGAACACTCCTAGTCACATTAGATATTAGCAAAACTTTTGATGCCATCCCCCACCACAACCTCACAAACAAAATACTCAACAAAAACATGCACAATAACACAAAAAAGATGGCTGGCAAACTACTTAGCAGGTAGATGTGCATATGTAACATTTGCCGGTCAGTCTTCGAACATCAGAAACTTCACAAATGGCGTCCCTCAAGAATCTGTTTTGTCCCCTACATTCTTTAACTTATACATGCATGACATACCCATACCCCACACACCACAGATACACATAGCTTCCTATGCAGATGACATAACACTTACATGTACACACCAAAATGCAAACACAGCTGCACACATCCTCCAACCTTACCTCAACACACTACACAAATGGTTTACCACAAACGGGATCAAAATAGCCCCAGCCAAATCTACAGTGACCCTTCTCACAAATTGGACAGCAGAACACAGTCACATTCCACACCTCACCATAAACAACACTCCCCTGCCACACACACACACACACACCTGAAAAACACATTTACAAGATAATTAGAGAGACATATAAACTCTTGACCAACATAAGAGTAGCACTTCATTACATGAATGAAGAGATGATGAAAAAATTGATAGTGGCCATGATCCACCCCAGGTTAGAATATGCAGCAGTAGTGTGGTCCCCACACAAAAAGAAAGATATAAACAAGATTGAGAGAATACAAAGAACAGCATCTAAGACGGTCCCCAGTCTGGCAGATCTGTCATACAGTGAAAGGCTAGAAAGGCTGGATTTGCCTTCCTTAGAGGAAAGGAGAGAGAGGGGTGACATGATTGCAGTGTTCAGGACCATGATGGGAGTAGATAAAATTGATAGAGAAGATCTGTTTGTATGGGATAAGAGAGCAACAAGAGGACACGGACTGAAACTGAAGAACCCA
This sequence comes from Birgus latro, assembly GCA_018397915.1. Taxonomy (NCBI): domain Eukaryota; kingdom Metazoa; phylum Arthropoda; class Malacostraca; order Decapoda; family Coenobitidae; genus Birgus; species Birgus latro. Next base: position 56,283 of record JAGKTI010001547.1, on the reverse strand, counting down.
CGCTGCTTGAAGGACATCAAGAAATATAGTTTTCCGTATAGATGCACAGACCTGTGTAATAGACTGGACAAAAATATCATCCAGTCTAAAAACTTAAACGAGTTTAAAGCAAACTTTGACTTACTGAGAAAAAGAGATGGGACCCCACAAGCGTAGCTCATTTCCTGTATATCACAATTAGGTAAATACAATTAGGTAAATACACACACACACACACACACACACACACACACACACACACACACACAAAATCCTTGGTGAAACATCTATGTCATTTAAACAACACATTACAAACATTAAAAATAAAACAACACCAAGACTCATTGCCTTGAGGTCACTTGTCCATACAACATTTGGACACAACAAAGAAACCACCACCACAGTATACAAACAATATATACATTCAGTGATGAATTATGCAAGCCCTGCTCCTAACCTCACTAAAACACACTACAACACTCTACAGACCATACAGAACAATGCCTTAAAAATAAACACAGGTTGCACAGCTACTACACCCACATACCACCTACATCAAGAAACCAAAGTCCTCAAAGTCAAGGATCACTTACAAATAAGAGGCACCCAAATTCTCACTGCAGCCTCCACAAACACACAACATCCACTAAACTACATGGCAGCACATCCACACACACCAAGGAACATCAAAACAACACCCAGCACATGATATCATACACAAATACTGTCATCTCACCCCCCTCGCCTGCCTCAGACCAGCTTCCAGAAGCATATCCATACTCAAATCACTTGCCACTCCATTCAGTCACTCAAAGACAACACACAGTTGCATGCATGGCCTCCTGATATCCACCCTTCTGAATCCTGTCTCCCTCGTGAGGACAGGGTCCACCTGGCCAGGCTGAGATGTGGGCATCGTCCAGCCCTCTTAACCCTTTGAGATTCCGACGACGCGATTTTGGGTCATCCTAAATCCAACCGTTGAGATTCTGATGACTCGAATTCGAGTCATACAAAACAATTTTTTTTTTTTTTTCCCTTTCTGGGTTCGTTCCACATACCCTATGCTATTTATCCATTTCCAACTACAGTATTTGTTTTTACACTGACACGTACACCAGATAGATGTGTATAATAAACAGGTTTTTACCATGAATAATATCAGTATTACCAGCGTGACAGCGAGAGCTTTTGCTTTTCTCTGTGAAAACTAAAATAAATTGCCATAACCCAGGGATGCATAACCGGCGGCCCGTGGGCCGCATGTGGCCCTCAAGCAACCCTCTGGCGGCCCTTAGTAGGTAATAAAAGGTAAAAAATAATAAAAGGTAATAAATTTATAAAAAGCAGTTCAGATAATAATATAATTTGCAAAGGCATTATTTAGCAAAGCACAAGTCTTATGAAAAAATCACAGGTGAACTAAGGAAACAGAAAATAAAATCACTGATGCAAGGTTTTGATGTTCAGAAAAACATGTTCAGTCAGAAATAAGGAGTCACAGGATGTAACTGAAATGAGCTATGAAACTGCAAATCTGATGGCTAAAAATTCAAAGGCATTTTCTGAGGGTTCGTTTCGTTTCGTTTTTGAAGGCTCCAACATGCTTGCATGTGTCGACCATGGTCACCTAATGGCGGCTCTCCATGCTGCTCGATCTCTGGCAGCCTCCCTATTCAGTCCCTTAACCCTTAAGTCACATTTAATGACCTCGTCCCATGTCTTTCTCGGTCTACCCCTCCCAACCCCTCCCCCAATATTAACACTTCTCACCCTCTGCACCCAATTATCATCCCCCATCCTCTCCACATGTCCAAACCACCTCAGCCTACCTCTCCTCATCACAACACCAATACACTACAGTCCCATCCTACCTCTCAACTCTTCTATCGTAAACCCAGCCCCCCCAGGCCTTGAACGCAGGGACGCACTGCACATCCACAAACCCACAACATGATTTAATTAAAAAATGTATTGTTATAGCTGTTCAAAAACTTTCTCCAGATGTTGTGAAAAAGTATGAAAATATCAGTTTGAGTCGTACGACAATGCACCGTAGAATTTGTGACTTGTCAGGTGATTTAGGAGACCAGATGAAAGAAAAAGGCAAACAATTTGTGTACATTTTCCTAGCAACTGACGAATCTACTGATGTAACATCTACAGCTCAGTTACTAGTGTCTGAGCGTGGTGTAACAGATGACTTCTCTGTGCATGACGAACTTGCTGGCCTCAGTTCTTTGAAAGGGCAGACTACTGGAAGAGATTTATTGAGTGGACTACTAGAGCAGATTTCAGCAGCTGAATTAAATTTAGACAATTTAGTAGGCATATCAACTGACGGGGCTCCTGCAATGATTGGTAAGCAGAATGGTTTGGTACAACTATTAATCGAGCACCTTGGTGGGCAAAAAAATGAACTGAAACAGTTTCACTGCATAATACATCAACAGAATTTGTGCGGAAAAGAACTGAACTTTGAACATGTAATGAAAGTTGTAGTTTCCACAGTGAACTTTATTAAGTCACGATCAGCTTTGCATCATCGGCAGTTCAAGCAATTTCTTGATGAGATTGAAGCAGAGTATGGTGATTTAGTATTTTTCACTGGAGTTAGATGGTTAAGCAGGGGAAATACACTGCAGAGATTCATCAGTCGTCTGGAAGAAATAATGATATTTCTTAATGAAAAGAATAAAGTAGTCCCAGAACTTGATGATGTGGATTGGCTCTGCGATCAGGCATTTCTTGTTGATCTCACAAGTCACTTAAATAACTTAAATCTTAGACTTCAAGGGAATAACCAACTTATTTCTCAGCTAGCAAACCATGTGACATCCTCTGAACAAAAACTAAAGTTGTTTCAGTCACAGCTAATCAAAGGTGAATTAGTACACTTCCCAAACTACCAACTAATGTGTGAGAAACACAATGTATTTAAGAAAAATGAACACTATGCAACAACAGTAAGAAAACTCAGAGAGGCATTTGACAGCACATTTGGAAACCTCAAGAAAGAAAAGAATAACTTGATGTTGTTCAGCAACCCTTTTTCTGTATCACCTGAAGACGTGGAAGCAGAAGCCCAGTTAGAACTGACTGACCTCCAGAACAGCGACATTCTTCATACAAAGTTTAAGGAAGGGGACTTACCCAGTTTCTATAATTGTTTGCCCAAAGATCAATATCCTTATTTGAAAAACTATCTATCTCCCGCACGGGGTGGCCACAAACAAATCGCCTCCATGTCACTCTGTCCCCTGCCATTTCACTACCACGCTCCCAACTCACACCCCCCTCTCTCATATACCTCTCCACTCCATCCCTCCATCTCATCCTCGGCCTCCCTCTCCCTCTCGCCCCCTCCACCCCACTCATATACACTCTTCTCGTCAGTCTTTCACTCTCCATCCTCTCCACATGCCCAAACCACCTACGCTTCCCATCACGTCCTCAACCACACCACAACGCTATTTATGAAAGCTTATTTGGCTCTACCTATATAGGGTGAGGAGACTGTAGCACCAGTCGAGCAGGGCAGTACTCCCAAGGAGGATGGAAAGCTGATGACAGGGAGAGCTGGAGCTCCTGTTTCATCAGCCCTCAGGACTTGTTCCTGACCATCCTCCTTTGCTGAACTTTTTCAGTGTCTCAGTTACACAGAGAGTAGACCAGCATGCTCTCCAATACAAGTTTCTCTAACGTCAACACCAAACTACATACACGCTACACACTACACTTCCTTTTCAAAATTATCTAAAAAATGGCGCACAAAAATCATGCCTCGGAGTCCCCAGGGGGGGGGNACTCTCTTCCTTTTATTCATCAATGACCTTCTAAGCTGTACATCTAACCCTATCCACTCATATGCTGATGATTCCACCCTTCACCTTTCCATTCGGTTCCTGCAACGTCCATCTCAGCAGTTACTTCAACAAAAAAGGGATGAGGCTATGGCACACCTAATGTCTGACTTGGCTCGTATCTCTGATTGGGGTAAAAATAATCTTGTTATTTTTAATGCATCAAAAACTCAGTTCTTACACTTATCAACCCGACAAAATCTTCCTCAGGATTACCCACTAATGTTTAATAATGAACAGTTATGTCCTGCATCATCCTTGAACATGCTTGGGGTTTCATTCTCTCGGGATTTGTCTTGGAAAGAACATATTACATCTCTTGTGAAATCTGCTTCCAAGAGATTAGGTGTGCTAAGCCGATTCCGAACTTTCTTTACCCCTGCACAGTTGTTGACCTTGTACACGGGTTTTATTCGCCCGTGTATGGAGTACAACTCTCATGTGTGGGGAGGCTCCCCACATGCAGCTCTTCTCAATAGGGTGGAGTCAAAGGCTTTTCGTCTCATTAACTCTCCTCCTCTTACTGATTCCCTTCAACCTTTGTCTCTTCGCCGCACTGTTGCATCTTTATCTCTCTTCTATCGCTACTTCAATGGTCACTGTTCCTCTGAACTGTCTGCTTGCATCCCTCCACCTCTACGACGGGCACGTAGTACCCGTCTAGCAACAAACTCTCATCCCTTTTCTGTCCAACTCTCTAATGCAAGAGTTAACCGTTACTCCCAGTCCTTCATTTATGCAACTGGTCAACTCTGGAACTGTCTTCCTCTGTCTGTATTTCCTACTTCCTATGATCTCCAGTCTTTCAAACGAAGTGTGTCCAGGCATCTCGAATTGAACGGATCTTGAATTTGGCTCTCTTTTGTATTGTTTTTGCTTTTTCTTGGAAGGAACAGTATGCAGGCCTGTGGCCTTTGGTTCCTTCTTCCTTGCATAAAAAAAAAAAAAAAACATTTAGTCTGCTAAGTCGAAACAAGTCAAACATTCGAAACAGGCTGAGTGATGAAAGTTTGCACTCTGTTTTGCGACTGGCAACAACAAAGTTTCAACCCAACATACAGAAGCTTGTCTATGAATCACAGTGTCAAAAATCGCATTAAGAAGACTGTGTCATGCATGCCAGGTAATGATTAATCATAGTTTTGTAACTTAATGGATTAAGTACTATATTTTTACCATTAAGCACCTAAAATTTCTACATTTTTGTTTAAAATAAATCTTGCGGCCCTCAGTGAGTTTAAAGTTTGATCATGTGGCCCGAGGAGCCCAAAAGGTTGTGCATCCCTCCCATAACCTATATATCAATTGAAAGGCAATTTACTGTAGACTGACCTGGTGCTATCAGTTTCACATAACTCTAATATTTTTTTTTAAACATACTGTATATCTTTCTACGGAAGGGTGTGCGATTTTTCCTTTTTGGCTAACTTCTATTCATCCTATTGGCCTTTTACCTATCATATTTACCTTCTTCAACCATACTACAATACAGAGCAACTATTCAGCTTTAAAACAGTACCACATTCATTAGTCTACCATAAAAAGTTAGTGTACAGTGGCTGATTAAGTACAAATATCGCTGCGCGACAGGGTGCTCTATGTGCGCCCGGCTGAATCTACCACAGACAATCGGCTGAGGGCCGAAATTCTCAAAGGGTTAAGTTACCAGAAGAGGCTGAATGACTCCGTCGCTGATGCCTATCCAAAATGTAACATAGCACCCCATACTGTTAAGCACATTATGGGAGACTATTGCACACAATCACCTACGCCAACAACACAACATACACTCCTTTAGAACTCTGTGGGAAAGCCCAGTCTCAGCCATGGCCTTCCTTAGGGATTCAGGGCTGTTCGGCCATACTGCCTTGGGAACAACTACTACTACTACTACCTAAACACAACATTTAAGGCTAACATATAATAAAAATTGGTTTGAAAAAACAAAACAACACCCATCGTTACACCAGGGTTTGGCCATCATTGGGCGGCGTAGGGTGGTACTTCTCCCTCCATCGCTAAGCCGGGGTACCGCATCTAGGGGTATCGTTTCTTGGGGTCTGCCTGTACTAAAACATGGAGAATTGCCACTGGGTGACCAAGGCAGATGCATGCAAGCATGTTGGAGCCTTTATAAACAAAATAAGACGAAACACACTACACCTGTACAATCGTCGCACTACTGTACCGTATACAAAATGATTACATGACACATATACTGTACACACTACAGCAGGTACTCTGTTTTATATATTAGTTTGATAACATGAAAAGGGACTGACATTAACCTGTTATAAGTAGTAGAGTAAAACTCCTCCAAATATTGTGTGAACATGGTAGCAATACTGGCCTAGCTATTCAACAGACATATCACAAAGCAACTAGAAAAAGATAAACCACCAATACATTGGACCTTCTATTAGCATAATTCTGTTGTATATAGTGCTCAAGAGGGATGTCTTTATGCGGAGGCACTGATACAGCCAGGCAAATCTGCTGCCTAGTTATACAAATGTCCCTCAACTCACACCTTCTCCCCCAAAAGGAGGAAGGAGGACTGCAGGAGAAGGGTAGCTTTAGCCTGCAGTTCACTGGGTTCATGCCACATACGTCTGTGGTCACAACAACAACTTCTATTTATGGTGTCTTGGCGGTCTGGTGGTAGAAGCCATGTATCAGAGATGGCTGTGCAATGTGCATGGATGAGCCCCGGTTCAAATCCATGAAGAGGCTGAAGACGTTTCTGTCAAGTATGCACTGCCAGGGACAAAGGGTGGTTGCTTTTGGCTTAATTAAACTGGACTACAGTAACCTAGCCTTGGGCCTTCCTGGGTTCAAGAAGTAATATCAGGTTGGATGTTGGTAAAGGAGGTTAATTCCTTCCGCCCAGGGGAATAAAATATAGTACTAGGCATATGCTCCACAGGTGGGATTGGATGACGCAGAGAAGGATAGATTTTGGGATGATTTAATACGTGTAGTGGGTGGTATGGGTGATGATGAGGTAGTGGTTCTGGGAGGGGATTTAAATGGTCATGTTGGTGAAGCAGCTCAAGGTTATGAAGGAGTCCATAGAGGATGTGCATATGGTGTGAGGAATGCGGAAGGGGAAAGAATACTCGAGTTTGGGGAGGCTATGGACATGATTGTGTGCAACACACATTTTAGAAAAAGAGTGAGTAGATTGATTACGTACGAGTCCAGGGGAAATAGTAGTCAGATAGATTATTTTCTGGTCAGGAGGGTTGATAGGAGATTAGTGAGAGATGTTAAAGTTATAGGAAGCGAGGAGTGTGTGCAGCAGCACAAACTGTTGATTTGTGACATGGTGCTTAAGGAACGAATGATGAGAAGGAGGACATATGTACCTAGGAAGAAAATATGGAAGCTGGGAAACCAATCAGTAAGGGATGCCTTTTATAGTGAGATGAGGAGAGTGGTGGCTGAACAGGAAGCCGTAGATAGAGACGTTAATGAACAGTATAGAGCCCTTGAGAACAACCTCTTGAGAGTTACCGATGCAATATGCGGTTGGACAAGAGGCCCACCAAGACATAAAGTAACTTGGTGGTGGGATGAAGGTGTAGAAGCTGCAGTTAAGGAGAAAAGAAGGCTTTTCGGGAATGGAAGAAGGGTGGTAACAGGGAGGAGTACTTGGCTGCCAAGCGCAGGGCTAGAGGAGAGGTATACAAGGCGAAGTCTGAGTCACAGAGACTTTTACTTGATAATCTAAATCATGAAGGAAGGAAAAATATGGTTTTTAAGATGAGAGTGACCAGCCTCACACATCTCTGAGTGACATTACACATACAATAAACCCGTACCACCCCTTGGATATACCCTTCACCGGCTCAATCTGACTGGAGCACCGTAATTACTCACTAAACCACCAGGCGCCATAATTTGGTTATATGGTTACCACCCAATGTAGTAAATGGTTTCTTGGTGTACAAGAAACCATTTGGCTTGTCGCTCTGTGTAGTCGCCCATAGGCAGAAGGAAGGGGAAAGATTGAAGGAAAGATAAGAGAGGGGATGTAAAGTCACCCATAGGCAGAAGGATGAGGAAAGAATGAAGAAAAGAAAGACAGAAGAGGAAGGAAGCGAAGAAAGGGCAGACATCCAAAGCAGCACTACATCGAGTAAGTGGATGGTGAGTGCCCCTACCTACCACAAACATACACATGAATAATAACATGCCATACAGTAAGCAGAAATAAACTGACATGAATACAAGGTATTGTTCTTCAATACAAGATCTCATTTGCCTTACCAATTATACTATACAACACAGAACGTGCTAGATGTGATGGAGAGTAGGGGCTTGCAGGTCGTTTTTCTTTTTGGATGTCCTCGCAAGCAGCCTCTGTATGAGGCTGGGATAATAGGTTGTAAGCCTGCTGAGGGGATGTGGCTTCACTCCTCTCCTCTAATGCCTAAAAACAAATAGCCACAAACATAATACTATTCTGTTCAGCATATTTCAAAATGCAGTACATGCTTCCCCCCCCCAAAAAAAAAAACCATTATACACTACAGGTACAGTACATCAAATTTCACAAAAAAGTAATTACTGTATGTGTTCTGGATAATAGTTAGTTGACTTTTATACCATTATATACCATACAATTTGTTGTTCTGTATAAGAAACAGTATACTAAAACACTACTGCACATGAAATCAAACCATACGGTACTGTGAGGCCTCCCAGTATGCGAGAATATAGTCAATATAATACTCTCCATAGTGGAAATTTCACATAATAGAAACCACTGAATCAATGGAAATAAATGTATATGGTTGACACCTCACCCTATCTTTGTCATTTACAGTACTTCCCCATTATTGACTATCATTTTAAGAAAGACTTTTGCTAAAAGGAAGAAAATAGAACTGTGAATAGTGTGCTAGGCAGCGCTCCATTTGTATAATTGCGGGATTAGCAACCTTACTGCACTCATATACCTGCTGGCCTCCACAAGTCTTGACAGTTCGTAAAACATGCTCCATGTTCTTGAGAATGTTCCTCACTGTCAATTCACCTAAGCCATGTTCACTTCCAATGTTTAGGTTCCTTTTACCTTGCCTATTCAACTCTAAAACCTTCATTTTCAGCTCCAAAATGATCCTCTTATTACTGTAATGAAGCAGTGGGGCCATAATGTAACAGGTGAGCAAGAGTGGGTCTTGTACAATATGTGAGTGTGGTGCAGGTAGACATAGACTGGGAACTCTGAGACAATGTGGGAGACACACAAGGGAGGGAAAGGGCAGGAAACCAATCAGCCATCTTGTGGTGGCTTCAGATACAGCTATTTTGAGCGAGAACACTGTTTTCCCCTTGCTTTCAGATGACAGGTTCGCATTTTAGAATCACGTTTCGCATAATAAAAAATTTATTTTTTTCCTGTGTTGAGTTTGGAGGGAGGGAGAGGGAGGGGGAGGCCGAGGATGAGATGGAGGGATGGAGTGGAGAGGTACATCAGAGAGGGGGGTGTGAGTTGGCAGCGGGGTAGTAAAATGGCGGGGGACAGAGCGACATGGAGGTGATTTGTTTGTGGCCACTCCGTGCAGGATTGAGGCGTCTGGCAAATAGATAGATGGATAGATAGAGTTTGCATATTACCATAGGTGTTTCACACATTGAGATCCCACATATTGGGAGACCCAACTGTACTAAATATACCAATATAAATACCTGTACAGCATACAGTACTCATTTCAATAAACAAATCATTATCAGTACAACTTACGGTACGGTACCTGAAAGTCTGTGTGGGGGTCAATTACAAGATCAAACACTTTGGAGTCAACACTGCTATGCTGGCTGCTAAGGTCAGTAGAATCTGACAAACCTGAACCCCGTCTCGTCCTGGTGTCACCCTCCTCCATCGTTAACCACACCCACACAGCATTGCTACTGTAAATTATATATCAAATATCAGATAATGAACATTTCCTAAACTGTACAAATGCTAAGCTCTTCTCTGTAGTAGTGCATTCTGTGTACTACAATGAGAAAATACACACTAAATTTCATAGGTTCACTGGGAACCAGACATTCTCCGCCTCAAATACAAGGGGATTAACAACATGTGACAATATGGTACAAACTGTCTAGTCACTGGTGTGTGTGTGTTATGCAGTCTGATGTGAGGAATAACTAGCATGTCCTACAGCCTGCCTTAATTCTATCATTTGCACTAATATTATAAGATAACACTTGTCTTCTTAAGATCAGGCACACTACCTGAAGCAGGAAAAGCTGTTACACAGAAAAAAGAACCTGTCTAATTGAAAGAAAGACTGAGTTTTGAGATGAAACGAAAGCTGACAACACAACAACATGAGTGATGTTACCTGTTGCTGGTATCATTGCTGACATGGTAACATGATCAAAACTTTGCTGACACTTGCCTGCAGCAGAAAAGGATACGGAGGGATACTGTCTGATAATGAAAAATGTTTGTAGCCATAACACTGAGTGGGGACTGTTGGTAACTTCTGCTCTTGATAGCATAAAAACTACCTCTAGCTTTGTTTCACATCAACCACTGACAATGGCTATCCCAATATGGTTTAAAATAACACTACTGAGTGGATTTACCATGTCTTATTTATTTAAAAACATACACACACAAAGTCACAACACAAAATATGAGTGATAATGTGGGTAAATGATAGTAACCAGTGGACTGCTTCACATGACTGACCACCAAAGTGGCTGAAAATCTTGGTGTCAAGTGATGGATTTTCAGGAGGGGGGGAGATCAATAACTCTTTTGTACAATACAGACTTTTCATTCCATCTATCTATAGCCAGATGCCACAATCCCACTAACTCTCCACCAACCCAATCGTTGACACATAAGGAACATGTAAGTTGGCTAAATGGCTACCATCCATGTTTGTAAATGGTTTCCTGGCTTACAGGAAATCCTTTGGCTTGTCACTTAATGTAAAGTCACCTGAAAAGGAAAGAGGAATAATAAATACTGACAGAAAAGGTGGGAGAGGCCAAAAAAGAGGAGGGCAGACACAGAAAAAAAAAAAAAAAGGATAATGGTGAAAGAAGTTGGCACCACTAAATCAAATGAGTGGATGGTGGAGAATGAATGGGAGGCAAAGGAAAGATTTAGGAAGTGGAGAGACAGCATGGGGCACAAGAACTTAAGAGCAGCCTAAATGCAGATAAAACAAGTGATAGCATCTATGACTGGTGGCGGTACTGTCAAAGAAAAGGGAGAGTGGCCATTTGTGGTTTGTCACAAGGGTGCCGGATGTAATTCCACAGTGTGCAGTTTTGTGAAGAGTGGGTGCACAAGAGACATAGTGGTGTTAGAGGAAGACTGCGAGATAATGCTGATTTCACGTGTGCGATATGTCGGGGAGAGCGTGTACTGATTGTACGACATGAAAGGGCTGCTTTTGAGTGTGTGAAAGAATTTTGTTACCTGGGAGATATGTTATGTACTGGAGGTGGGGCTGACTAGACTGAGGAGTGGTTGGAAGAAGTCCTGGGAGCTGTTGCCTCTCCTGACATTGAAAGCACACTCCCTCTGTGTTATGGGATCTTTGTATGCGGCATGTTTGGAGTACAATGCTGCATGGCAGCGAGACCTGGGCAGTTAAGGAAGATGAAATTCATTGGCTCAAATGTAAAGAAATGACTATGATTAGATGGCTGTGTAGTGCACCCTTGAATGAAAGGCTTGGGGGGGCTAGGTTTATGATGGAAGAGCTGAAAGAAAGGATGGGACCAGAGTGTATTGGTGTAGTGATGAGGAAGGGTAGAGTGAGATGGTCTGGGCATGTGGAAAGGATAGGGGATGATAAATGGGTGCAGAAAGTGAAAAGTGTGAATGTTCAGAGTAGACTGTGAGAGAAAGACAGAAAAGGACCTGCAACGAGGTCAAATGGTGTGACTTCAGGGATAAGGGACTAAACAGGGAGGCTGCCAGAAACTGAGCAGCATGGGAAGCCACTATTAGGTGATCAAGGCCAACACATGTATGCATATTGGTGCCTTTATAAATAAAAGAATCTCTCTGTATGTGTGGGCAAACTGTTAACCTTGGATTCTGTGCATATAAGGATGAACATAGTGATCACTTTAACCCATTATGATACATCTACCCTCTAGCCTGACCCCTGACTGCCCAACAAAAATCTTCTGCAACCTCAATTAAAGTACAAATAAGCCTTGAGCCTACTGTACTGAAGAGAGGTAGTGTAGATACAGGACACACACCATTCATCAATTAATTGACTAACATGGAGAAACTCATGCAGTGGCCCTTGATATTTCTAAAGCTTCTGACAGTGTGGCACCATTCCTTGCAATCCAAACTCCCTTTCTATGGACTAACATCTTTTGTTCCTCTGATTTCCTCATATCTCAGCGACAGAAAGATAAGAGTAAATGTAGATGATGTACATTCTAATTTCCATTCAGTTAAATGCAGCACAAGGATCAGTTCTGGCTCCAACCCTATTCCTACAGTAATTCATATTAATGATCTCTTATCTGTCACCCATAATCCATCCATTCATAGGCCAATGCAGATGACTAAACACTTCACAGTTCATTACACTTAAACACCCACTCACAAAGTTTAATATCTCTAACTCACAACTCAGTACAGCCATCTCCCTAAACTAAGACTCATCTTGGATCACTGAATGGGGACAAAATAACCTTGTCTCATTTAATGCTAGTAAAACCAAATATGTACAATTCACTAATAGACAGATATTGCCAGACTCCTGTAGTACCATCAATGCTAAAAATATTCCTGTGTCCAAAAGTATTGAAATTCTCCATGTTTCACTCAACAATGACCTCAGCTGGACCTCTCACATCAGATCCCTTGCTAAAACCACCTCAAAGAAACTTGTATTATTGTACAGAGTTTGTTGCTTCTTCAAAGACAAAGCAGTTGGCTATAGTTTATAGAAGTCATGTGCGCTCTCGGGTAGAATATTGCTCATCCTTGTTGAGGTTGCACTAAACCAACAAGACAAAATTCAGAACAAAGTTGTTAGAATTAATAATCATCATCATCATCTGGACCTCCTTTCCCACCCTAGTTTTACCTATGGTTGTTTATTTCCAGCATAATGGAAGAACCTTACTCAAAGGTGGATTTCATTACCCACTTCCCAACAGGGGCTTAGGTTAGGTTAGGTTGGGTTAGATCAAATTATTAGAGAGTTAAGCTACATTAGGTTTAGTTAAAGTCTTAGGAGTCCCTTCTGCCATTACGCTGATGAATCAAAATAAAGTAGTTGTCACGAAAGAACACAGCTTAAAACTATCTATCTATCTATCGCCAGACGCCATAATCCCGTAAGGGGTGGCCATTTGACTTTGAGTTATTTGTTTTACGGGGAGGGGCACTAACCCTCCACCAACCCACTTGCTGACATGTAGGGAGCACATATGGTTTGGTTATATGGTTATCACCCAGTGCTGTAAATGATTTCTTGGCTTACAGGAAACCATTTGGCTTGTCACTCAATGTAAAGCCACCTGTAAAGGAAAGAAAAGCAATAAGAAGCGACAGGAAAGATGGGAGAAATAAGAAAAGAGAAGGGAAGGCACAAAAAGAGAATGATAAAGGCTAAGGAAGAAGCAGGCAGCACTACATCAAGTGAGTGGATGATGGTCGCCACCACTTACAGCTTAAAACAATGGGGAAAAAATTAACAAGAAACATTTACCTACAGAAATAATAAGAAATCTGTAACAGATAATCAAGAAGAACTGATTTCGTAAGGCATTTAAACTGCCAAGTAAAACATATGTTCACCCTCATTCTAATTATTACCATGTTCAAATGGGATGCCCAACCTGTTATTTGCTCCTCGGGATCAAATTCATCCAATCTGTTCTACCCCTCATTAGTTCCCCCATCTTCCCATCAACCTACATACCTCGTTTTCTCACGCACTGCCTGTATTAAAAGTCCCTAGGAATCTCTAACATATTAAGGCTTATGATACTGAACCTTTAAAAAAAAGGGGGATCATTTTACGCACTGCACTACTGGGCGATGACTTCACCCCACCATGCCAGACCGATCAGCACGTATTGACATTGGATTGGCTCACGTTCAGCAGGACCTGTATCTAAAGTCCAAGCTTACTGTCAGTAATTTTAATTTCCACGATGCGATATTTGACTTCTGTACTTACTAAATGCTCACATCTCCTCCCTTTGCACTACCAGCTGGGATGACAGTAACCTGCTACGTGGATTGTTTACGATTGATTGTCACTTGTTTTCTTCCTACAATCCCCTCCTCTCCCCTCCCATCCCAGCCCTTTTTCCATTAATGCAGCACAGCTTTTTAATATTTAGATTATGGAATGAATGTGTATAAGAAATAAAATTATACGAGAAATCCATGACATGTGCTTATGGTGGGAGATGCAGAACAAAATACCTTTAGCAAGGTTTGAGTAAGATAGGGTTGCGCTTCACTTGCACACATCGCCCAAATCTGCAACACAGCACATAAACAAGCTCTGTTCAACTTTTACTGTATGTTTTCCATGCCAAACTGCTCGCAAAGCTTGCCCTGTATTAACCACAGGCTTAGGCCGATACTACGTTCCATGAGACTTATTTTGTCTTCTCACGTCCCATATCTTTTAAATCATTATCCACACCTCCTTTCCCAACCCAAGTTGAGGTGAGACAGGTGGGGTCCAGAGCCAGGAAAAAAAGATACTAATCAAAGTTTGCCCAGATGAATGAGCCACACTCCCATTCACCCACTGCTGGAGTCCCTGGTCACCAGATACAGAAAAACTATTCTGCACATAGATTCATATTTACCAGTCTGACAATTCATACTGGTCATACATTCCTCCACATAAAATTTACCCAGTCAGCTGAGTCTTCCACCTCTTCCTCACACAAACATTTACCATATCTACCCACTTTTTAGGTCTATTTACCATATCTACCCACTTTTTAGGCCTATTCACCATATCTATCCACTATCTAGGCCTATTTACCATATCCATCCACTTTCTAGGCCTACTATGTTTCTTCCTACTCTGAAATTCACCCAGATATACCCTTTTCACCCCTATTCACACCAATTCTCTCATCGAAGCATATTTTCTTGAATTCTGGTTTCCACTGACTCCCGTAGTCTGCATCATTCACAAATCACATACAGTAATTCCTTATCCTATTCACAATCCACACTCCACACATTCCGTAAGTCCCATCTCCACTGCTTTTACTCTTGATTTTCATTTTCACATCTCAAATACAAAAGTTTCACACCACACCTGTATTAGTAGGCACTACTTCATGCACGCTTCTTGCAGCTGGAACATTCAGATCGCTGCTTCTGTTTAAAACTATCACACCAACCACTTTCCTTCTTGAAATGCCCACCCCGATGGGAGACCACAGGAGGGGTGGCACAACACTCACCCCACGGAGGGACAACACAGAGAGGGTGGTGCAACACTCACCCCACGGAGGGACAACAGAGAGGATGGCGCAACACCTACCCCAGGAGGAGATCACAGGGAGGAGCATAGGGCGTGCAGAGGACCAGGGCTAGACGAGCCTATGTCCCCCACTACCTTGCGCCCCTCTTACCCTCAGCCAAGCCCACTCTGAGAATGCAGCCCTGGCAGGTTACTCTCCAGCCAGGCCAGCACTCACCAGGATCGGGGTGGGGCTTGTATTATTACAGCCCCAGACAGCACTGTGGTGACGGCCACCGCCCACTCTTCAGCTGTTACCCTCTGCAGGACTGTGGTGACAGCCACCATCCACACCGGGGAAGAGACGGCCACCATATGTCTCTTGGCTGCGACCCCACAGAAGGGCAGAACTGCGGTGATGGCCACCATCCGTGCCGGGGAAGATATGGCTACTGCCTGCTCTTCATCTGCTGTCCTGTGGGTTAGAGGAACCGTGGTGATGGCCACCATCCATGCTGGGGAGGGAACGGCCACCATCCATCCTACAATCCACTATCCCCTGTGACGTCCCTCAAGGAGGAACCTCCACTGGGAGCACGACCGTGGTGACTGCCTCCGTCTGCACTGGGGAAGAGATGGCCACCGTCCACTCGTCACCTGCTGTCCCAGGGGCTAGAGGGACCGAGGCGACGTCCACCGTCCGCGCTGGGGAGGAATCGGCTACCGTCCATCCCTCATCCCCTACCCCTGTGACTTCCCCTATGGAGGACGTCCCTTGCTTGCCTCACCCCTCCAGAGGCCGAACAACACACCCTTCTCTCTCTCCCCACAGAGGCAGTTTCCAGGAGGAGTTGCAGCTGGAGGAGATCTGGTGAGACCCCGTCGTGAGTCTGGGGATCCATGTCCTGCAGCCAGTGCCCCGACGACACCCCCTGCTGTCGGACTCCCGGAGGAAGGGACGCCATAGGCGGCACCTGACGATGACCAGGTCCGAGAGAGACCGCAGCCCTTGGACCCCTAGGGGTGTCTCCAGGACCCCAGGGCATGACCTCCCCAGCCCCATTGGTTGGTGATCCACCTCCAGGAGTGGGTGCAAGCAAGCACGCCTGCTCGCCTTATTCGGCCCCAGGCCCGAGGGCCAAACTCCCCACTGAGGAAGGGCCCCTCTCCACGCCGCCTAGCAGCCCACTCCGGACGACCTGGCCCCTGGCAGCAGTCCTGTGCCTCCTGTGAAAGGGCACACCTGACAGGACCCCTCCCACACCTAGCCAACTCCTGTAAGCTGCCCAAGACTTCAGCAGCCCAAGCCAGTCATCCTGTCTTGATTGTGACTAATCTGTATAGTGTATTGTGTGAATACTGCATTCTTATTTTGTTTGGTAGTGTGCTGAATATAAGGTAATATACGTGTAAGGTTGGTTGACCAGAGTTTTTATGCCCTGTTCCTCTAGTTGTATACAGGTACCGCGATACGTACTGCCCCGAGGACAACCGAAAGGGGGATGACCCTCAGCCTCTCCCTCCCCTGGAGAGGCCATGGCATGCTAGGCATGCCCCAAGACACCTAGAAAACTATGTACCATGACAATGCAGTGTTTTATACACCTAGGCATATTAAGATGTTTTGTAATGTGTATAACCTTGTTGCGCTTGTACCATGATACCAGAGCAATGGTTGCTCCTGCACATGTAATTGAATTCCTTATTTTTGTAGCAATTATGCCATTCTGAAGTTAGCATATATGTAATATGTAAATTTTGCCAGCACTGTGTCATGTAACACCTGGTCTTATGATAAGCATCAGTATCTGCCCTGTGTCTTGTTACTGCAGTGACCTCTCTCCTCCTCGACCAATGAGCTTGTATCAGTACTGCAGGAAGTGGGGAATTCACTGCAAAAGAGAGGGAATGTTGGAGTTTGAATCTGAGGGGGAAGTTTTTCCGCCACCGCCCATGCCTGGGGCTTGGTGGGCAGTCTGACAGGCCACACCAGAGAGAGAATGCACCCTTGCCTGTACTTATTAGAATAAATCTCAAGCTGGCCTTGCTGTTTCTATCTCCCTTCTGGTTCTCACCCCAACATTAAAATTATGCAGAACTCTTTCTGTATAATTAATACTATTCCTCTGGGGACAAAGATCTGATAATGCTGGCAGGATAAATTTGGTCAGAGCAGCAAACTGTGCAGGTGGAACATGTTTAGACCTGTTTAGACATGACCCTAATTTGTGAGTGTAGAGCAGCTCCAAGTAAGTCTGTCTGTGGGTGCAATAGTGTTAACTGCTAGT
This sequence comes from Birgus latro, assembly GCA_018397915.1. Lineage (NCBI taxonomy): Eukaryota > Metazoa > Arthropoda > Malacostraca > Decapoda > Coenobitidae > Birgus > Birgus latro. Next base: position 38,700 of record JAGKTI010001547.1, on the reverse strand, counting down.
GTGTGTTGCTCTTAAGTATTTCTTTCTTATGCCTGTATTGTGTTCATTTAGGATTATTCATTCCAGTTCCTTCTGCTATGTGTGGTGGGCTAACTTTTCAATCCCAGAAACAGAATTTTACATCAATAGTAAAAAAAATGCTATGAACTTTATTTCAGATGTAATGTGGGTGATCAAGACAAGATTTGGACCCCTCACATTAATTGTGTTGTGTGACATGTGCAAGACTACTCACAAGTTGGGTGATCAGTTATGTCACATGCCATTTGTTATTCCAGTGATCTGGAGGAAAACCAAAGATCACAGAACAGACTGCCATTTCTACAAACAAAATCATTTCAGCAACAATAAGCATAGCAAAGTATGCTAATCTGCCATCTGCAATGAGACCAGTTACTCACAGTGCTGAACTTGCAGTACTAAATCCTCCAGTGCATATAACTTTAAGTGATGAGGAATCAAATGAAGCTGGAGCATAACACTAGGAAAAAGATGAAGAAATTTCAGATCCAATATTCCAGGCTATCTGTTCCTCCTATGAACCATATTTACTGTCACAAGGAAATCTGAATGACTTTGTTCATGAACTAGATTTATCTAAGAAGCAGGCAGAACTTTTAGGTTCAATAGTAAAGAGTTGAAATCTACTGCAGAAAGATACAGTATTCTACTTTATTTATTTTTTCTGCAGTCACCACGATAATTTCAAAGAATGCTTCTCTCAAGAGTATGGACTTGTGTTTTGTTAAGATATTAATTCAGTCATGGGGGAACTCTTGGTCATGAACACAATGTGGACAAGTGGCACTTACAATCCAGTTTGAAAGCAGTCTTCTTCATAAGGGAAATATACATTTACAGTACTTCTGTACTCACCGGACGTTCTGCAAACATGAAGACTCATACATCAACATGAAGTTGCTTTTAAAAAAGTTCAGTACCAGAAATACAAGTAGAATATCTGTGGTGATCTAAAGGTCATTGCACTTTTGCTAGGGTTGCAGCTAGGTTACCGAAGTACTGCTGTCTTGTATATGAGTGGGACAGTACGGACAAACAAAAATACATAATTCAGAAGGATTGGCCAAAACTTATCTCACTTGTTCCAGGAAAGAAAAATGTTGTGAACAGGCCATTTGTTGACCCTGAGAAAGTGTACCTTCCTCCACTGCACATCAAGTTTGGACTTATAAAAAAAAACTCTGATAAAGAGATGGATAAAATGCAAACTGGATACACATACTTGAGAAATAAGTTCCCCTAGATCAGTGATGCCAAGATTAAAGAGGGTATTTTGTAGGCCCTCAGAAAAGAGAGCTGTCAAACAATGAGAGATTTGACAGAGTGTTGAATGAAGTTGAGAAAGCTGTGTGAAAGAATTTCAAACGTGTAGCCTATGCATAAACTTTCTGGGAATCGCAAGACCAAAAACTATCCTGAAGTAGTTAATGATCTTTAAGTCTTACCAAGCAATGAGGGTGGAATTTATTATTAATGAATAATTTTTTGAACTCTCACTTGGACTCTTGGACTTTTTTCCAGAAAACCTATGTGTGGTGAGAGATAAACACAGTCAGCATTTTCATCAGGATATTTCTAACATGGAAAAGTGTTACCATGGCAACTGGAGCCCCAGTATGCTGGCTGACTCCTGCTGAACTCTCAAGAAAGACTTTCCTGAGACAAAGTACCACAGGAAATCAAGGAAAGCTACTTTTTAAACTACAAGTTTGTCTTTTTCGCTAGATTTTAGTGTGTAAATATATATGGGGTTATAAAAATCAAATTGCATGTCCCTCAAAAACCTTACCTGATGGAAAAATTTTGCAAATATATTTGGATTCAGTACAAAAGATACTACAAGCTTTGATTATTTTCAACTCTTGGACACAAAAAATATTATTCTTTGTTCCCAGTGTAATTTACCATCTACACCATATACAGTATACTGTACATAAAATCTTCCATAGTCCTTCCCTGTTTACCTTGTCATACACTTTTTCCAGATCCATAAATGCCATGAATACCTTATAGTCCTCCTCACAAGCCTTTTATACTACTGCATTTGTTTCATTGTAAATATTTGACCCATACATCCTCTACCACCCCTAAAGCTAAACTGTGTGTCACTCACTAGGCAATCTCGTATATCCTTTACTATGATAATTTTCCCACATCTTTCCTACAGCACTCAAGAATTAAGCCATGATAATGCTCACCTTTATTCTTGTATAGAGGTAAAATCACCACCTTTTCCACACTGCTGATAGTTTCACTCATCCATGCCTTCTAACATATCTGAAACAAAACATGTATTTTACTCCACTCTCTCTGCTACACATAAACCTCATTAACCCCCAATCCTTTCCCGTTCTTCAGCTGCTTCACAGTATTATTCATTTTTGCCAATGTTATGTTTCCCGAAACTACATTCCTTCTCTACACACTACTAATGCTAATCTTGTTTACTGCCACTCTACCTTCACCATTCCCATTCATGAAACTTTCAATACAGTATATTCTTTTCATCTGTTGCTTACTTCACTGCCACAGGTAAGTATTCCTCCACTTATATTCCTCACTTTTATACTTGTTTCCACATTTATTTCTACATTTTCACACTTTCCAGAACAATTTCATATTTTCTGCATAATTTCCATTCATTTTTCTTCCACGATCATCCTTTTTCCTGTGCCAGAATTTTGACAAGCTTCTTACTCATGTAAATGTACTCACTTCTTACATGAGTCCCTTTCTTGCATCCACTCTAGCCATTTCTTTTCCTCCACTGCTCTTTCAACCTTTTCATTCTACCATGCTCAACCTTTTTTATTTGCTAAACTCATACCACACACCACTTTGAAGTTCCTAACTAAACAGTACCTGTATGCATTCCACAAATTGTCCAGATCCATTTACCCCAATTCACTGTTTCCAACTCCTCCACTACAGCTTGGTATTCATCTCCCACTTCTTTGTCTCTCAGCATCTTCACTTGTCTCTTGCCCTGACTGCTCCTCCTCTCTATCCACCTCATCCCTTTCAGCTTAACTTTGCATACCAGTCATATAATCAGAGAGACCTCCGTATCATTCTCTCACTGCCCTAGTATTCACAACACTCCTAAGCATCACTCTCCACACAGACATAATCAATCAGGCTCTCTGTTCCCTCTGTGCCATGTATATTTACATACATTTTTATGAATAAAATGACAATTACAAATGCACAAGCTTCTTTCCTGATGCATGCCCTTCAGCCACCTTCATTACAGTATCTTTCTGGTACTCAAAATGACTGATTACATTATCCACCAGATCAGTGTCAACTCTACCATTTTGATCACTCATCATAAACACTCTGTAACTCTTGGACATCTGTCCTATCACTTCAACTGGCTGATCCCAAAACCTATCTTTCTCTGAGTATCTTCACAAGGTGCATATGCAACAACCACTGGCACTTTCACCTTTCTAAACTGGAGCCTGACATACAGTGCTATACATAAACTTCAAGCTGATACACTGACAATCTTTCTTTCCCCTCTGCCACTCACCACTCACTGGCAATGCAATTCCTTCTGTGCATCTTTCACACTCATTTGTACCCAGCCGCTACACATTTCACACCCTCCCACTCCTCCACTTCAGACCCTTTCATTTTCATTTCACACAGTGCCATTACAGCATCCTTAGCACTTACGCAAACACCACGTCCACCTTCTTCACATTCATGCCTCTAACATTCTATATGGCCATTACTAACCTGACCATTTGGCTGGGGCCATGGGCAGATACTGGACCCATTGAAGTTGTCTGAAGTTTCTGCCATTTGAAAAGTGGCCTGAATAATATGGGGAAGCTGGGAAACACTACCCGTACCATATAACCTTAGGAATGCATTTTTGAAGTTTTCCTTCTCCTACATGGACTGCCAATCAAGGCTAATGAGCCCCATCTACCCCACTAGATGGTCATTGGCTTCGAAGCTCATTGGCTTTGACAGGTCTTGTTTTTGTCCTGCTGGGTGTCTAGTCACCCTCCACACTGGGCAAAACCAGTGGGGTTGCCAGTTTAGTCACTGATGGCCCAACCATGACACAGGTAGTACTGGTTTACATGGTACCAGTAACAGATCAGACCTGACCTGACCTGACTTTTGAAGCTTAGAAAAAAAAAAAAAAGGGGGTTAAACTCAGGTCAACAGGGATCAGGGAGTATTCTTTTAAATATGAATGGCTTAGTGTACATTATGGAACAGTAACACTGATGTCTGTACACTGGTTGCAAACTACAATGCTGGATTCAAAATCCAGGCCCACACTGCCACATCAAAAATACTATACAGTAGGCGCGGAAAGTGTTGACGCCATCTTAAAAAAAGAAAACATTCTTGTGGTTAGCAAGGAGAAACAAATAAATTAATACTCACCATTGATTTTAGTATTTACTGGCATTCCCCTTCACCTTTATTATCTTCTTAAGGCGTCTGGGGAGACTGATGGCGTAGTTTTGCAGAACAGACGGACTAAAACTGCTCCATAGCTGCTTGACTGCAGCCTCAAGTTTAGGCAAAGATGATGTGTCCATACTACGCAGCTGCCGCTTCATGTGCGCCCATAAATTCTCAATGGGATTGATATCTGAGCTGTTTCCGGGCCAATCTCGAATAAAGGGAACAGTCTGTTAGCCACTGTTTCACTGACTTTGCAACATGTGCAGGGGCAGAATCTTGCATAAATACTCTTGCCTTGGTTTTATCAAAAGAGTCACTTAAAACATCACATAAGAGCTCCAAATAATTGTTCTGGTTCACTTTTTCATTTGCAGGTAGAATTACCAACCTACCAACACCATAATATGTAAAGCAGCCCCAAGCCATGAGTGAGGCTGGGTATTTAACAAACCTGGAAGTGTACTTAGGATCCAGGGGGTCACTACCTGGTTTGCGGTACACTCGTGATGAAGGGGTACCAGTGACAGTAAATGTTGACTCATCACTCCAAAGCACAGTTTTCCATTGCTCCTCACTCCAGGCAAGATATTTCTTACAAAAATTTACTCTCTTTTTCTTCTGAAGTGCAGTTAGCAGTGGTTTTTTACGAGCACAAAAACTCCTGTAGCCCAGATCGTCATGCAACAGCTGCTGCACACTTCTGACAGACACATCTGCCAGCAACTGTGGGTTCTTTTCTTTTAAATCCCGTGCTGTTAGCCTTGGATCCTTGCTAACTTGCCTTGAGATCAGCTGACGGGTCCTGAAGGTTGTCTTACGAGGTCTCCCAGGCTTGGGAAGTGGAGTGGGAGGAATGGCCTCCCCACTGTCCTTGAACCGCTTCACCAGTCTCTGCACTGTCCTCAGTCTAACACCATCTGATTTGCAATAAATGGGAGTTTGTGGCCAGCTTTGTATAAAGTAATCACTTCCACACGTTTGTCCTTGCTTGTGGTTACTTTAGGCATGATGAGAATGTGGTAGGTAACCAAATAACTGTGTTATTTGAGTCAAAACATGCCCTCGTGGTGCATCACACACAGAGACAATCCTCCTCCTGTGGCTGCCCAAACATTACTGAGCCTGCTCCTGTGGTGCCAAACCTATCAAGCAGGGTTGCCAGCTCCCGTTGAAAAAGCGTCAGCTCATTTCGCATCACAGGGGAGGGTAGTATTGACCCTACTTCACTTAACGCGAA
>JAGKTI010001547.1:0-14596 GCA_018397915.1 Birgus latro | reverse complement strand
GGCACGGGCTTGGGGTGGAGAGCCCGTCAGAGGGTGGCAGTAAGTAAACAAGGGGGCGTCCTCTGCATGGCGACAGAGGACGCTGGCGTGGGGGGGGGGGGAGAGCCCATCCCCCGGACAAATATACACCAGTGCAGTGGCTGGAGGGTAACTCCAGCCACCCTCCATCTTTCTCCCCTGCCCTTATTTATATCTGTATTGTTATGAAACTGCTACATGTTATAAATGAAGAAATGATCTTCCTAATGTTCCAAAAAAATTAAAAAAATAAAATAAAAATAAATTACCATATTTCATCACTCACTCATTTACTTAACACTGACTTCTCACAGATATATAAACATTTCATCAACGTTTGTTGAGAGAAAGCTGTAGAGAATTTATTTGCGATGATTTTCATAAAAAATGACACTTCTAGCTCTAATAAAAAGATTTATATGGCTTATGGAAAAGAAATACATTATGGTCTTTGACCACACCTGGCCACTCTAACAGCGGCTGGCTCAACATCGTAAAATGTTTCCAAACAATTCATTCCCCTGCCCTTATTTGTAATTGTATTGTTATCATTACTACATGTTATAAATGAATAAATGACCTTCTTGTAATAAAATGAAAAGAAAAAAAAACCGTTCACTCATTCAATGCCAATTTTTTTAGATATACAAACATTTCATTAATGCTTGTTGAATGCTCTACAACTTTCTCTCAACAAGCACTGAAGAAATGTTTATTTATCTGTGAGAAATTAGCGCTGAATAAATGAGTGAACGATGAAATAAGTTTTTTTTTTCCCATTCATTAGAAAAAGCATTTATTCATTTATAACATAAGGCAATTTCATAACAATACAGTTATAAATAAGGGCAGAGGAGAAAGTTGAATGACGCAAGTGAAAATCGTGATGAAAAAATATACTAACCTACATGGTTGTACAAAACCTGCGTCGAAAAAGTGCGAGTGGTTGCATTTCACTTGAATGCAAACTGCGTCGTAAAAGTGTGAGCAGTTGGCTTTTTTACCGAGCCCTTGTGTATGAGAGGGCTAAAGTTTTTTTTTTCTTTTTTAATGGAAGGGAGAGAGAGAGGGAGAGATTATGAGAGGGTTAAGGGAGAAAATCATATGGTTTCAACATGCTCACTAAACTCTCCACTCTGAACCACTTTACCTTTTGCTTTCTATCCATTCATCTGGGCTGACCATAGCAGATCCCAACAAGCTCTCTCTGTCTCCAATTTCACTTTAATACAATCTATAATGCCTAGGCAGTGTGGATAATGGTTACATTTTTAACACAATTCCATCTGTAGTTACAGTGTACAGTTAAGATACTGCTACAGTATATGTATGAACACTTAAATTTAGCAATTATTCTTAACCAACAAACCATAACATCCATGCTGAAATGCAATTATTATATTCTTTATATGGGAAATAACAGTTATATATATGCTGCATTCACAAGGGCATAGGTGGCTCCGCAGTACTTTTGCCTTCATCATCTACTGTATTTTGCATATTTGATGATGATGATGATGATGCCTTAACGCCTTCACTAAGAAGAATTGTTCTTTCTTTTTTTTCTTTCTTTTTATTTTTAAAAAAATGATATTCACATTACTTATGGTGATTTCATTCAGCTCTGGGGAAACCTTTTCTAATGATAGAGATAGATGAATCTCAATTAACCACTAGTGCTGAAGAGGGATGGCTTCATGCAGTGGCTCTGTCTTAACTAAATGAAGTTATACAATGTCCCCCACCTCCCTCTCTATAATCTGAAAGGATGGTGGACAACAGATGGGTAACTTCAGCTTATAGTTCACCTGGTTCACATCCACATGAGCCTGGGGCCACAACAGCAAGTACCAGAAGTCTACAGCACACATAATAAAGCTGTTTAGTGGAAAGAAGAAAAAATTTAATTATGTTTCATAACAGTGAAGGAGTTAACATTCTCTTGCAATGTTGCTAAAGTCATTTTAATAATAAAATAGTTTCCTCAAACAACACAAATGAGAATATCAACGTGCCATATGCAGAAATAAACGGTAAGAAAGGTGCCTCGGAGTCTCTTAAGTTGATGAGAAAATAGGCCTATATATATATATATCATAAATTCATGTTCTACTATGGAAAGTCTTGGGATTCAACACTTTGAGCAAAATTCCTGGTAAAAAAGGTCAACAAACCTTAACCCGTAACTCTCCTAGTGACATATATGAATTTTCTAATTACAAGAATACCTTTTATGATTCTTATATAGCTATAAGAAATAAGTACAAAAAATCAGCACTGCCAAACACTGATGAATAAATAAAATTATTTTACTGATGTGTCTTGGGATTAGGTGGTGGCGACCATCATCCACTCACTTGATGTAGTGCTGCCTACTTCTTCCTTAGCCTTTATCATTCTTTTTTCTGTGCCTGCCCTCCTCTCTTCCTATTTTTCCTATCACTTCTTATTGCTTTTCTTTCTTTTACAGGTGGCTTTACACTGAGTGACAAGCCAAATGGTTTCCTGTAAGCCAAGAAACCATTTACAACGCTGGGTGGTAACCATATAACCAAACCATACGTGCTCCCTACGTGTCAACAAGTGAGTTGGTGGAGGGTTAGTGCCCCTCCCTGTAAAACAAATAACTCAAAGTCAAATGGCCACCCCTTACAGGATTATGGTGTCAGGCAATAGATAGATACATAGTCTTGGGATTAGTTCATCTTAACAAACTTCATAATAATCCACAAGTACAGTACAACCAATTTGGTTCAGACCCTTTTAGTCCATATTTCAGTTAATTTGGACAGAATTTTAAAAATATGAATTCCAAAAATATGTTTAAAATAATTTTAAAACCATTTTCACTAGCAGGGCAGAAAGCGAATGTCATTTGTTTGGTCTCAGATCACGCTAGGTCACAACAAGGGCCCCTTTGCTTAAACACACATGAGTATTCATACCATCAACTAGTTCAACTGTACAGTACTTCAAAAGTCAGTGCTCCTTACCATGGCTCTTAATGTAAATGGAGCCTCTGGAAAGACTATAGGTGCCAAGAGGAAGCATATGACATTATGTAATATTGACAGTGAAAATTCTGGATAAAATAAAGATGTGTTTCGGCAGGAAAACTCGTAGTGAAAGGGTGGTATCGCCAAACAAAGTGTATCAAGCATCAAGAAAACAAAAGAAAAATTAGGCAGTCTGCTTTAAAGTGTGGTATTACAGTGAATGTGATGAAAGTGGCTTGCTTTAAAGTGTGATATTATAGTGAATGTGATGAAAGTAAAACTCTAAAGCTGCCATTGGACATGACTCAAACTAGAAGACATTATTTTTTAAATGGTACATACAGCAGTAATCGTGGAGTGCTATGTGAGCACAGCAGTTATTTCATAAACTGTGGAGGGGTTAGTACACTCTCAGCAGACCTTTCCTACAAAATGCAAGGCAAGAGTGTTACTCAGTCACCACACAGTGCACTACTGGCCACCTGTTGCCACCACAGCACAGTTTTGTTTGTAATTTACTAATTTTGTGCCAAAAAATTTCAATTCTAATGATTACTGTACTTGATAAATTTTGGCTTAAACAGATTCTAGCACATTCTGATGGACAAACAATAATTTCTGGTACAAAAGAAAAAACAATCGTAAACTACAAAAACATCTGTGAACGCTTTAAGTGAGGCATTTGCTTGGTTACCATAGCAACCCCCCCATACCTTGCCACACAATGGTGATGTGGCAGTCCACCACGGTAAGCTCAATCAGTAGAGAGGTGGCCTGCAGTCCTACCAGACCCAAGTTCAAATTCCCGCTGAGGCAGGGAACAGATGAAGGATTTGAATTTTATAAAAAGGAGATCTTACTGATCTACTGTATCAGAAGACCCGCTAACATGTCGTAAAACTACCCCTGCTAATACCAATACACCAGTCCGGTATAAGACAGCTCTAGCATGTATTCAATATGGATGGTGGGTGTTAGTGCCGAAGTGGTGACATATAGAGGTGTATGGTATGCAGGAGGACTACTGGGCCTTGGAAGCAGGCTGTAAAGCCTATGCCCAAAGTCACACACACACACACACACACACACAAAAGGATGTTATAATGCTTTTCATTCTGTTATTAAACACAAAAATCTTTGTTATAAATGACAGCTTAACAGCACTTTGCTAAGACTACATTGTAAAATAACTGTGATGGAGTGGTAAGTTCAGCTTTTAATATGTGTACAAAAATAAATTATTCATTGTGGAGGTCTATGAGTCATCTGTCTGGGATGAGGCAGCAGTGAAGGGTCAGTCTTTTCACGGAAAGCCACTGTCCTAACCTAACGGTTTAACTGAACTTAACTAAACCTAGCTTAACTGTACCTAATAATTTAACCAAACCTAACCTAACCTAACCTCCAGTTGGGAAATGGGAAATGAAATCCACCTTTGGGTACAATTCTTCCATTATCCCGTAAACAAACAAATGTAGGTACACCTTAAGGAACATGATGATAATAATGAGGAAAGTTTTCATCAGGAAAAGGTCATTTACCATCCTGAAAATAGGAAAATCATTTTCATTTTTGAAGGCTCCAAAATGCTTGCATGCGTCGGGCTTGGTCACCTAATGGCAGCTCTCCATGCTGCTCGATCTTTGGCAGCCTCCCTGTTCAATCCCTTAACCCTGAGGTCACACTTAATGACCTCGTCCCATGCCTTTCTCCGTCTACCCCTCCCAACCCCTCACCTAATATTAACACTTCTCACCCTCTGCACCCAATTATCATCCCCTATACTCTCCACATGTCCAAACCACCTCAGCCTACATTTCCTCATCACTTCAATACACTCCAGTCCCATCCTACCTCTCAACTCTTCCATCGTAAACGCAGCCCCACCAGGCCTTGCACCCAGGGACGCACTGCACATCCACCTAATCATTGTCATTTCTGTACGTTTAAGCCTCCGAATATCCTCTTCCTTTACTGCCCAGGTCTCACTACCATACAGCATCACACTCCTAACACATGCTGCATACAAAGACCCATTTGCACGTAAGGAGAGTCCTCTCAATGTCAGGAGAGACAACAGCTCCCTGAACTTCTTCCAACCACTTCTCACCCTAGCAACCGAGCTAGCTCCAGCCCCACCAAATAACAAAACTCTTCCATGCACTCAAGAGACTCACCAGCAAGTTCAATCCTTTCACACCTAACAATCTCCACCTGCTCTCCCCGACACGCTGCACACATAAGATCAGCATTATCTCGCAGTCTGCCTCTAATGCCACTACATCTCTTGTGCACTTATTTATCATAAACATTGCACAAGATGGAATTACTTCCCACACCTTTGTGGCAAACTGCATATGGCCACTCTCCCTATCCTCTGATTGTACCACCACCAACCCTAGATACCATCACTTTTGTTTTATCTGCATTTACCCTTAAGCCCTTGTGCCCCATACCATCTCTCCATTTCTTAAATCTTTCCTCAGCCTCCTTTTCATTCTCTGGAATCAATGACAAATCATCAGCATACAACATCTCCCACGGGAGTCCATCTCTGAAGTCACGTGAGAGGGTTCAAGTACCATAATAAACAACAAGGGACTCAAAACTGACCCCTGATGCACACCAACAATCATGGAAAACTCATCACTCAAAACTCCATTCACTCTTACCTGGGTGTGAGCACCCATGTACGTGGGCATAACCGAGGGGGTTGGCACTCGGTGGTTCTTGATGAAAAGACTCACCGGCTGCATGCGTGACTGGTTCATCCACATAACCACATGATGACAATCATACAAACACATGTTGGTTGTAGCAGATACCATCATAAGACTTTTTTTTAATTCTTTACTTTAGCTCATTTAAGCAAAGATAGCCCTGAAAATAGTGTAATGGATAATGATGTTTAGGTCATTTTCAAATCCTACATGGGCTTTATTCCTTTAATAACCATAATTTACTGAGTAGTTCCTTGCTTAGCCCTTACCTCTACATAACAATACAAACTTTGTTCAGTTATTTTTGTGTATACATTACACACACACACAATGAAATTAATGAACAAATACTGTATGTAGAAAATGTTTTTGGTAGTGGCTGGAGATCACCCTGATGGTTCAGACAATCGGCAGATCCAGACAACTCTTCCCCCCATATGGTCCGGACTAAAGGGTTTCCACTGTATATAAATACAGTAATCCCTTTAATAACTGGATGCCCAATTCCCAGACATCCCAGTGTCCAGACATTTTGGGCCCGGGCCTTCGGAACCCCAAAATGGCCAAAAAACATAAAAATCCCCCCCAAATTGCAAATTTTTTTCCGACCATATTTTGAACTTGGCACACGGCTTCGAACAGCTGTGTTTTGCCAAGTAGTTCCGACGACGTGTGCCAGGGTGATGCTGCCTCCTCCCAGTTTCCCGCTCACCCATTGGAGAGAGTGCAAGCTTATCACCATGGCCGCTCATGTGGTCATGTGGTCGCTTTTGTGGTGGTGCCCTACCTGCTGCAGGCCCTGTTGTTCCTCTTCTGCCTCTTACTTGTGTGTGCGATGATGGCCCTGCCGTCCAAGAAGAGGAAACGAGTGGTCCTGACTCTGGAGAAGAAGAGGGAGATATTGGAGAAGGTGGACGCGGGATGGTTGACGTCTCGCATCCTCCAAGAATACAACCTGGCCAGCTCTACCTTGTTTGACATCAAGAAATCCTGGGACAAACTCACCCAGTACACGGCTGACTTCGCATCGAAGACCAAATGCAACGTGCAGAGGAAGGTTATTATGTACCCTCCTAGGTTTCCAGAAAATGACTGCTCCACGCTGACAACAACACGAGATGGTGCATGGTATGGAGTTGAAGGCTGCTGCCGAGAAGTTCGCAAGGCTACACGACACCCCAAACTTCAAGGCATCCGAAGGTTGGCTCTTCACTTTCAAGTTACGACATGGACCTACTGACTGTACGGCCCATGGCGAAGCTCTGGACGCCAACAAGGAGGGAGTAGAGGAATTTCAGCAGAAGGTGAAGGGCTTGATCAACAGGGAGGGTCTCACTCTCGGTCGTCTACAACACTGATGAAACTGGCCTATTCTTATCACTCGCTGCCAACGAACACTCTAGCAGAGGAGACGGAGAAGTGTGTACCTGGCCACAAGCTCTCAAAGCAACGGATATCTGCTTTGTGTTGCACCAATGCTAACGGCATGCACCAGCTCGAGACCGTTCTTGTCGGCTGTGCAAAGCAGCCTCAGTGCCTTCGTGGGGTAATAGATGTCCTTCCTGTCGTGTGGTACCATTCTGTGAAGGCTTGGTTCACAGCCAAGATCTTCAGAGACTGGTTTCACCAGCACTTCGACAAGGAGGTCGTCCATTATCACACAAACACACTGGGAATCCCGCATGACCAGGTAAAGGCTCTCCTTCTTCTGGACAATGCACCTGCGCATCTGTCCGACAAGCAGATAGTGGCTGAGAATGGCCACATTAGGTGCTAGTTTTTGCCACCTAATACAACTGCTCTCTTCCAACCAATGGACCAAGGAGTGATCGTGGCAATGAAGAGGTGTTACCAACAGAAGTTCCTGGATGAGATAATGGTTGTTCTCGAGGACAAGGAAGAATGCAGGGGGGATGGGACACATGAGGCCAGCGGACTGAGGAAAAACTTCGCTGCTACAACCTCAGGGCAGCCATCTACAACTGGGCCAGTGCATGGGGAGAAGTCTCTGTCAAGACTTTGGAAAGTGGTTGTCTCGTCTGCTTCACAGAGTCGATGTGGTGCACGACTTTCTAGGTTTTGACGTGGATGTCTTCCATGCACATCTTCGTGCGGCTGGCGACGAGGTGGATGTGGACGAAGTGTGTGAATGGTTTGATGACAACAAGGGCGATCCTGGATATCAGATCACGTCTGATATGGGGACTGGATCTTCAGTTGCAGGTACAAGTACCCAACTTGAAGATTCCAATGAAGACAGCGACGATGATGCGGACTCCTCCCAGCGCACCACTACTCCAGCCATCCCCAAGCTGAGTGCACTCTGGGAGCATGTCGAGCTCGTTTTTAACTACCTGGAACACCTGGACTGCAACAGGAAATCGGGGCCCTTGGGACTTGTGAAGGAAGTGCGCACTGTAGGAGGTGGTGGCTCAATCGGTAGAGAGGTGACCCGCAGTCCTAACGGACCCAGGTTCAAATCCCCGCTGGGGCAGGGAACAGTTGAAGGATTTGAATTTAATAAAGTCAGACTTTACTGACCTACCAGAGGACCCACCGACATGTCGTAAAAATATCCCCGCTAATACCAATACACCAGCCCTGTATGAGACGGCCCTAGCATGTATTCAACAGGGACGGTGGGTGTTGGCGCCGAAGTGGTGACATGTAGATGTGTATGGTATGCAGGAGGACTGCTGGCCCTTGATAGCAGGCTGTGAAGCCTATGCCCAGAGTTGGACACACACACAAAAAAAAAAAAAAAAAAAAAAAAAAAAAAAACTCACCACAACCGTCATTCTTTACATCAATCAACCATTGACAGTTTCTTCAGGCCCATGACCCCTGCTGTGCCCAGCCCTGGCTCCACATCACTGCCTCCCCAAGACAGGCCTTCCACCTCTGAGCCACAGCCAAGCACATCAGTCACAGTGGAGTTGCCACTGGACATGAATTTGCAGCTATCTTCAGAGCTGCAGTGGGCAGTCCATCACCACGTCCAGCGACGCGCCCCTCGGCCTCCTGTAACACCTACTCTCGAGCTCTGACAGTGAATAAACAGCAAAAACTCGCTACTACACAACACAGGAATTTACAGCGTTGTGCAGTGTTAAGGCGACCCCTTACGGGATTATGGCGTCTGGCAATAGATAGATAGATAGTGCAGTGTTAAGAAATGAGAATTCAGAGTGCAAAGACTAAAGTGCAGAGTGCTACTGTACACTGGTGAGTTTCAAGTGCAGAGCAAGTATGAAAAGAATGTGGAGTGTTAAGAAATCAGAATTCAGAGTGCAAAGGAATAAGTGCAGAGTGAAACACTGGTGATTTTCAAGTGCAGCGAAAGTAAGAAAAGAATGTGCAGTGTTAAGAAATTAGAATTCAGGGTGCCAAGGACTAAGCGCAGTGAAACACAGGATTACTGTAGGTGCTTCAGGTGCACCTTCATACTGTCAGTCTGAGAGGAGGTGGGTTATTCTTCGCGACGGCCACGGACGTGTTGTAAGTACCCTGGATACTGTTAAATAATTTCCATACTCACCTCTAAATACTCATTTTCTGGTTCCATTTCATTCACTTCATGCTTTGTGTCCCTTATTTGTGTAAATAGGGTCTTAAATAGGTGCTGTTCATGTCTGGTAGGGAGTTACAGTACCCTGTCAACTGCTAAGTATTTTCCATATTCACCTCTAATTCCTCATTCTCTGGTTTCTTTTCATTTATTTCATGCTTTCTGTCCCTTATTTGTGTGAATAGGGTCTTAAATAGAGGCAATGCATGTCCAGTAGGGAGTTATGTAGGTGGTTTTCTGAGTTAGGCTGGGTTAGGGTCCATAAGTACCTGCCCAGAAGGCTCAGGCCCAATTTCTGGATGGACTCAATTTCCGGACATGCTCTTGGCTCTATTACGTCGGATATTGGAAAGAATACTGTAACAACGTTCACACTTTTTTCCACTCACCAAACTTAACCCCTTCAGCCTGATGACATTTTTTTTTTTTTTTAGTTTATTTAGTTTAAGTTATTCAGCTTTGTGGAGGCATCTTATAGTGATGGAGTTAATGAAGGCTATACCTATTTAAAATATATAAATATAAAATATAAAAAATATATATATATATATAAAAAAAAGTATACCTCGATATACAATATCCCTAGATGTCATAGCCCGGGTTAGTGAGGGGGGTAGAAATACTGTACCACCATACCCCACCTAACAATGGCCAAACCCCAGTTTAACTATGGGTTTTGAGTTTTTTTTTTACCAATTTTGATGATGTTTTAGACTAAAATTGTGTTTAAGTTGATTTATAAACTGTTTTTAGACTTAGATTAATGTGTTTTAGTCACAGGTGAGGTGAACATTGTCATTTGGGGGTACAGTTTACTAAATTTGATTTTTCCAGACTTGTATTTGGCAATTTTCAGATTTTATTTGTTGGTTTTAGTGAGATATTTACAGGTGTTGGGCTTGGATAGCTTCTTTTACAGCTGTTAGGCTATTTAGATTGGCTTTAAACTTGTTTCTGGACTCATTTTGGTGGGTTTAGGACTTGGTTGGGGGGGGAACCTAAGGCTCAAAAATGCATCCCTATACTCTACATGTTAAATCTACCCAGAGATATGATACCCTACCTAACGATGGGTTTTTACTTAACCAATTGCATCATTAAACCTGGGTATATTTGTACTGGTATATAATTATCTGGTGCAACCAAAAATTTTTATTATATCTCTGGATTTAACCACTTCATTCTGATGATATACTATTCATTTCTACGGTGCTAAGTCTTCATCCCAGACATCCTTTATCAGTTCTTCATGGGTTACCACTGCTATGATTATATTTAATTCTATGTGGCATACAGCACTGAAATTACAAAACTACATACAATGCTATTTAGCTTAAGAGTGACATTTCAAAGTGTGTGTGTGTGGGGGGGGGGGGTTGATCTATCTATCTATCTATTGCCAGACGCCTCAATCCCGAACGGGGTGGCCACAAACAAATCGCCTCCATGTCACTCTGTCCCCTGCCATTTCACTACCACGCTCCCAACTCACACCCCCCCTCTCTCATATACCTCTCCACTCCATCCCTCCATCTCATCCTCGGCCTCCCCCTCCCTCTCGCCCCCTCCACCTCACTCACATACACTCTCCTCGTCCTTTATTACTATTACTCTTGCCAGATATCCTTTTTAAACTGAAGAAAATTGTTGATGGTATGACTGAAATGAAAAAATACATCAATGGACTAAAGTGGTTAAGGGGTTAGTGACTGAACATTAGCCACTACAGTATTTGGGCCACACAAGGATCTACCAGGCTCCACCAAACACAAATGTTATAATACTATCTAGAGTACAGGGGTTTCTCATTATATGCCCAGGGATGCACTCCAAAATATTGCAACTTTCTCCATGTATCTGGAGCTGTAAACTTGGGGCATTGGCAAATCTGCTATGCAGGCAAAAATGGAATTTAAATGGCATTGTTTATGTAATTTACACCTTAAATGGCAGCCTTCTTGTAATCTACTGCTGACTATGTTGTACAAAAAGGGAAAAAAAAGAAAAAAAGGCCTAAATACAACAAATACAGTACTTACTATTTTACAGCCTGTTCTTGGGCTTGCTCATTAACTGGATAATACAGGATTGGCCATTTCCTTGCACCATATACCTACTGATGTACTGAAAGAGGTAAGACCTGCCTTTCTAGGAGTCTTTCTGAACCTCAAATGCCCAGTCTGTTGTTGAATGAACTGAGCAAAATGCTTTTTTGGGTTATCTGCACACAAGATGGGAGGTAATGGACAAGTGTTGCAGATTCAACACACAGCCTAAATACAGTCTTACAACAAAATCAGTGTTTCAAATCCGGTTAAACTTTAATATTCACACTGTGGTTTTGCTATGGTGAACTTTACCTTTGCATACACAGGATGTCCTGTGAGTTTTTTAAGATACTTCGAGAAAAGAAAGATTATGTTATTCTGAGTATTTAAAAAAAAAAAAAAAAAAAAGTTCTATGGACATATTGCTTTTCTGCCTTAGTTTACCACAGCCATGGTCTTTCAATCTGACAAGCATGTACAGGAGGGAGGGAAGGAGGGAGAGGAGGATGTGTTGGTGCCACATTAGGGAAACTGGAGCTTTTTTTGCACAGATCGTTCTATGATTTAAAACAAATAAATCACACTTTGAACAGATATTAATTTGTTATATAAAACTGATAACACAAAGCCATGCACAATTGTAACTGCTAACTACACCAGCTCAGAATATTATAAACTTTCTTAAAAAAAAAAAAAAAAACTCGTACGACATCCTGTATCTAGG
Organism: Birgus latro; assembly: GCA_018397915.1. Taxonomy (NCBI): domain Eukaryota; kingdom Metazoa; phylum Arthropoda; class Malacostraca; order Decapoda; family Coenobitidae; genus Birgus; species Birgus latro. The sequence goes on along the minus strand of JAGKTI010001547.1, from coordinate 2,522 downwards.
TTAAAAATATAACACAAATCTCCAAAATTTCCATTAACATAAGTGCAGAGATCCTTTCATCTTCATTCTGATGTGATTATACTAAAAATATATACTTTTAATACCTGCTGGAACAAAATATTGTAAGTCAAAATAATTACTTAACTATTCTTCCTCAATCCTACAATAAGTCATAGGGACTTAACCTTACTAAGACCTACTGGGGAATGAAAATTAAGTTCGTACAAGTACGCTATGAAGGTGCCATCACAGGTAACACACACAGGTAACCTGAAATACTTCACTGGAGTTGTGGCCGGAGTCCTGGTTGTGTCATTATTGGGTAGGACACAAGGTGACCAGTGGCCCCACTCATTGATATTGCTTGTGGCATGTTCTGGGCAGAAGGCGGGGCTATGGAGCAAGTCATGGATGTGGCAGGAGCAATTTGAGGGTTGAGTGACACTGTGGACACCACTTGTGGCAAGGATACTGCCACACCCCCAATGGAACCTACCACAGCCGGACCTGGTGGTGCCACCCCCACCGCCTGTGAAGGAGGAGCCAAGGACTGAGGAGGCGCTTGTTGTGGGGCCTGGGGTGGGGGTGGAGGTCGGGGTGGGCCGGGGGGAAGAGCAACCACAGATCCATCTGAAGTAATGGGCATAGGTTGGGAGAGACCCGCTGTGAGGGGCTGAACACTTGTGGCAACGGGAATGGTAGAGGCTAAGCTTACAGTTGGAACAGTGACAGCCGTCATGCTGCCTCCTGCCTTGCTTAGACGTAATGTGGTAACCTGCAAAATAAGTAAATACAGAAATTTAAATGCAATACTTCATTTCTCAAGTTGTCACACCCAAAATACAAATCCCATTGAGTATGTGCAACACATATATTCAAGAAAATATAAATAACTGTAAGACAGAGCTGTTCCTTTTGTCATAATTTTTTTTGGCTAAAAGAATCAAGACACAGGTACCACACACACACACACACACACACACACACACACACACACAAATATATACAGTAAAACCTCAATATAACAGACTTCAATAGACTGAAATTCGCTTTTATCGGACTCGAGGAGCTACTGGACTAAACTCCTATACTGTATATCGGAAAAAGTCCGATAAAGCCAGCAGCAGTCAGGACTGCCTGACCACTTCAGCTATGTTCAACACAATAAGGTAAATAAAAGACATGTTTATTAGTATACAGTACTGTACAGTATCATTATATATTATACCATTTGCTTATTGTAGTGAATGTATAATATATACAGTAGAGAACTGCAGTGGAAGTGAGAACAGTTTAAAAACTGTTGGTGCGATCCGGACTGATGTCTGATATATTGGAAAAAGTCCGGGTTAGCAGGGGAAAGTCTGAATGTCACTTTTATTGGAATTTTGCTCTTTTGGAATGGCTTGGGCCCCAATTGGTCCGTTATAGCAAGGTTTTACTGTATTTATATATAGTTACAGATCCATCCATCCATCATCCAATCATATGTTGTCCCATGAGATGCGTAAGAGAAAGGGACTAGGCAAGTTGGTCCTGACATTGAAGATGAGATTGACCAGCTACACTCATCCCTGCTTGGCAGTACACGAGCAATAAACCCCAACCACCCCTTGGACAGAAACTTGCACAGGCTCAATCTGATTGGGGTGCCTTAATTACCCGCTAAACCACCAGGCAGCATAATTTGGTTATATGGTTGCCACACAATATAGTAAATGGTTTCCTGGTGTACAGGAAACCATTTGACTTGTCACTCAGTGCAGAGTCACCCATAGACAGAAGAAAAGGAAAGAATGAAGGAAAGAAAGAGAAGAGAGAGAGTGTAAAGTCACCTGTAGGAAGAAGGAAGAGGAAAGAATGAAGGAAGTAAAGATAGAAGAGGAAGGAAGGAGGGAAGGAAGTGAAGAAAGAGCAGTCACCCAAGGGCAGCATTACATCGAGTGAGTGGATGTTGAGTGCACCCACCTACCACAAACAGATGGAATATATATACTGTATATGTATTCTATCCATCCATCATCCAATCCTACGTTGCCCCATGAGGAGCGTAGGAGCCTGGGGCTAGGCAACTTGGTCCTGACGTTTAAGATGAGAGTGACCAGCCTCACTCATCCCTGTGGGGCATTACGTAAGCAATAACCCAACCACCCCTCGGACATAAACCTTCACCGGCTCAATCAGACTGGAGTGCCGCAATTACCCACTAAACCACCAGGTGCCATAATCTGGTTATATGGTTACCACCCAGCATAGTAAATGGCTTCCTGGTGCACAGGAAACCATTTGGTTTGTCACTCAGTTTAGAGTCACCCATAGGCAGAAGGAATGGGAAAGAATGAAGGAAAGAAAGACAAAAGAGGGAATGTAAAGTCACCCGTAGACAGAAGGATGAGGAAACAATGATGTAAAGAAAGACAGAAGAGGAAGGAAGGAACGGAGGGAGTAGAGGAAAGGGCAGACACCCGAAAGCAGCACTGCATTGAGTGAGTGGATGATGAATGCCCCCACCTACCACTATA
>JAGKTI010001546.1:46246-82811 GCA_018397915.1 Birgus latro | reverse complement strand
TCAAAATTTTCACTACTATTATCCTATCACTTACTCTCGTGACATTCATGACATACTCCACCCATTTCTCCTCAACCAACACACCCACACCCCCATATCCGTCAGTTCCCCCCTGCCAAAACAGCTTATAGTAGCAATCCTTCCCAGCAATCTTTCTGGCTGCTCCACCCCTGTACCGGACTTCCTGGAAACAAGCCACATCCACCCACCTCCTACTAAATGCCTCAACAACTTCCCCCGCTCTTCCCCTCAAACTTCCCACATTCCATGAGCCCACCCTAAACCCCCTGGGTGATTTGCTGTCCTCAGGCTTGCTTTGATGCTTGTTACTGTACTTAGTCATAGTCGGTAAGATAAAGGGGGGTAAACATTCCAAAGGCCCAGCCCACTGCACAGACCTAGGTCCAGGCAATGGATCTGGGACCCCTAGCCCACCAGCTTACTAGTGGCTGTGGTAGTGGCCTCGGGGCACCCTGCCAGGACAGCTGCAGGGACACCCTCCAAGCACGGCTTGACACTGCAACTGCCCCACCATTATACACCCACTGATAGGGCAGCCTCCTGGGGTGCTACTCCCAGGTTCGGGCCCCTCTCTATTGAGCGGAAGCGGCAGCCTGGGAACCGCAATGCCCTGTACCCTCTAGCACAGGTTCGAGCCCCATCTCGCCCTGGACCCGTGATCTATGCCGGCGGAACCCCAGTCAAGCCTCCCCCCGAAAGTCCGCCACTAGGTAGCGGGGGCAAAGTTTTCTGGCCGCATGCCCTCACTGGCAGACACCGATGTATTGTTCTGCCCGCCAATTTCAGCAGTGAAAATACGATTCAGGGCAGATTTCATATTTTCATACGTCACCTCAGTTATTGCGGACATCACTAGTTGTTGCTCAGTCTGAAAGTTTTCATGCAGTCAGAACCATAAAAGCCATCACAGAATTCGGCAGTGTCATGTCCTGCTTTGTAAATTTGAAATAAACATGCTCAAATTCTGCCACGAACGTACGAATGTTCATATCACTGGCTCTTCTGAACTTGTACAATTCATGAAAAGCTGCAAACTGCTGACATCCTTTGTCCATGAGAAATAAACCATCTAGTTTGTTCAACAAGGTCTGAACACCATTCTCTTGTTTCAAATCAGCCGCATCAATTTCCGAAGACGCCACCATTGCTCTTCCTGACAATGAAAGGTGAATAGCTAGGGCTTGCTTCTTTTTCGGTTAGTCCGTCAGTTCACACCAAATGTTGATGTCCTTCTTCCAACTCTCATAGGCAGAATTATTTTCAAGTTTTGGAGGCCACTTAGTTGAACACGGCGCCATTATGTTCAAACTATGCTCTGCTACCAGTATTAGAAGGTGAACCGCACTCACCAGCCTCACACAGCAAACTAACCAGGCCCCAGCTGCACACCGCAGGACCCTTCTGGTGATGTCACAGGTGTGTGCGCACACACACACTAACAGCAATATGCACTAACATTAGGTATTTGTTGGGTGAGTAGCTGTAGTTTGATTTTTTTTTTTTTTTTAATGCAAAGAAGAAGGACCCAAAGGCCATGGGCCTGCAAACTGTTCCTTCCAAGAAAAAACAAAAACAATACAAAAGAGAGCCAAATTCAAGAGCCGTTCATTTTAAGATGCCTCGACTCACTGCATTGGAAAGACTGGAGGTTATAGGAAGTAGGAAATACAGACAGAGGATGACAGTTCCAGAGTTGACCAGTTGCATAAATGAAGGACTGGGAGTAATGGTTAACTCTTGCATTAGAGAATTGGACAGAAAAGGGATGAGAGGTTGTCGTTAGACGGGTGCCATGTGCCCATCGTATAGGTGGAGGGATGCAAGCAGACAGTTCAGAGGAACAGTGGCCATTAAAGTAGCGATAGGGAAGAGATAAAGATGCAACATTATTGAAGGGAGCCAGTAAGAGGAGGAGAGTTAATGAGACAAAAAGCTTTTGACTCCACCCTACTGAGAAGAGCTGTATGTGGGGAGCCTCCCCACACATGAGAGTTGTACTCTAAACAGGGGCAAATAAAACCTGTTTATAAAGTCAACAACTGTGCAGGGGTAAAGAAGGTTCGGAATCGGCTTAGCACACCTAATCTCTTGGAAGCAGATTTCACAAGAGATGTACAATAATATGTTCTTTCCAAGATAAATCCCGAGTGAATGAAACCCCAAGCATGTTCAAGGATGATGCAGGAACGAGCTGGACATTATTAAACATTAGTGGGTACTCCTGTGGGAGACTATGTTGGGTTGATAGGTGTAAGAACTGTCTTTGATGCATTAAAACAACAAGATTATTTTTACCCCAGTCAGAGATACGAGCCAAGTCAGACATTAGGTGTGTGATATGTTGGTGAGTGCTTGTATGCTTTGTGGTCCAGGGTGTTAAATGTGTATGTTGCTTACATTGTCTGGTCCAGTGGCAGATGAGTTCTTAAGGTTGCTAATGATGTGCTTTGTTTGGTTGTAAGTGAAAGGTGCGAAGTCTGGGTCTATAGGGAACTGTTTCTTACGTCGGATGATACGTCAGTCGTCTTGATGGAGGTTTAGACGGCTGACATGTGAAAAGTGATTGATGAGAGTGTTTGCTTGTTGTGAGTTTGAAGGTATGGTGTCTGTTGTTGTGATGGCAGTGTTTGATTGTGTAGTGTTGCTGTTGGAGAGTGTGATGCATTTTAGTGTTTTGTAGAGTTTGCTGGTGTTTGTTTTGTGATCAAGTGTTTGGAGATAATTATTCCAATTTAGTGTTTGCTGTTCTGATATTTTATTGCAACCGAAGCCACTCCCAGGTTCTTGGGCCTCGTGAGGGGCTGGGGGGGTGTTTGCAGTGGTTTGGCCCCCATGCTGTTCTCCTCTTCTGCTTTGACAGCATCAGGGGGGTAAACCCTCGGCGAAGACGCCACCACTCCAGGTCCTTTGAAAGCAGTGTGCTCAGGTGCTGATTAAAGGTATCATTCTTCATCTCTGATTGGCATGTGGTGTGAGACAGGACAAACATCCACTGGCCTCATGAGCTTATACACAATGACCTCTTGGTTTACATGAAGGTTGTGTTCTGTAGACAGTTGTGTAATGTGAATTTACTATTGCTTTAAGCATAATAAACCCATAACAGTTGAAGGTAATTGAGGGGGTTAAGTTTTATGGTCATCAGTTACTGTGATTATTTACTCTACATAGCATTGAAACAAAGTAATTTTAGCTAGTTGTTACCCATTTTTGTGGGCTGAAATAGTGCTGACAAAGCAAAGCAATGATCACACTTGCAGTTGGTTTGTCCCATGCTGCCTAACAACAAAGACAAAGAGAGTTCATCATGGATCCTCCAGTGATTCTGCAAACTGGTGCTATGCATCCAACTTCTGAATAATGAACTATGTTCAGATGATGATAAACAGGCCATTTTTTTTTTTTTTTTTTTTTTTATGCATGGAAGAAGGAACCAAAGGCCGTGGGCCTGCATACTGTTCCTTCCAAGAAAAAACAAAAACAGTACAAAAGAGAGCCAAATTCAAGATCCGTTCAATTCGAGATGCCTGGACACACTGCGTTTGAAAGACTGGAGATCATAGGAAGTAGGAAATACAGACAGAGGAAGACAGTTCCAGAGTTGACCAGTTGCATAAATAAAAGACTGGGAGTAACGGTTAACTCTTGCATTAGAGAGTTGGACAGAAAAGGGATGAGAGTTTGTTGCTAGACGGGTACTACGTGCCCGTCGTAGAGGTGGAGGGATGCAAGCAGACAGTTCAGAGGAACAGTGACCATTGAAGTAGCGATAGAAGAGAGATAAAGATGCAACAGTGCGGCGAAGAGACAATGGTTGAAGGGAATCAGTAAGAGGAGGAGAGTTAATGAGACGAAAAGCCTTTGACTCCACCCTATTGAGAAGAGCTGCATGTGGAGAGCCTCCCCACACATGAGAGTTGTACTCCATACACGGGCGAATAAAACCCGTGTACAAGGTCAACAACTGTGCAGGGGTAAAGAAAGTACGGAATCGGCTTAGCACACCTAATCTCTTGGAAGCAGATTTCACAAGAGATGTAATATGTTCTTTCCAAGACAAATCCTGAGAGAATGAAACCCCAAGCATGTTCAAGGATGATGCAGGACATAACTGTTCATTATTAAACATTAGTGGGTAATCCTGAGGATTACAAACGTTGTCCATTGCTTGTCATCAGAGAATTTGAATAATATATTTTATACCAGAAAAAAATTCAAAATTATTAAGTATATGAGTCAAATTTTATTTCAGTAATACAGTACATTAATTATAATTTTCCTGTCCTGTAATACAATAAATTATTCACAGCTAATAAATTGATATCAAGCTCATTTGAGTATTAAGAGCAGTAGCAACCTGCATGACAAGCATGTTTTCCATTGCTCATTGCAAGCTGCATATTTTTGACTAGTGGTCATTTTGGCTGGCTTACAGAAACGGTCATTTTTGGCGAAATATACCATCATGTTAAACTGGAAATCCTCTGAAGTTTTTGCACTATTTTGAGAAATTCTATACTGTATTTATTTATTTATTTATTTTTTACAGAGCATTATTCCAAGAAGTGTTATTCTGTCATGAGTAAATTAAGAGCCCATTTCTATCTATCTGTCTATCTATCCATAGCCAGATACCTTAATTCCGTAAGGGGTGGCCACAAACAAATTGCCTCCATGTCACCCTCTCCCCTGCCATTTAGCTGCCTATCCCCTAGCTCACACCCTTGTCTCTCATATACCTCTCCACTCCATCCCTCCACCTCATCCTTGATCTCCCCCTCCCACTCCCCCCCTCCACCCTACTCTTATACTCTCTCCTTGTTGATTTTTCACCCTCCACATGGCCAAACTACCTCAGTGTATTTCTCTTAACACTTTCCATCACATCCACATCAACACCACAGCACTCCTTCGCTTCCTTATTTGTCAGGCTCTCTCTCCATGTAACTCCACATGCTCCTCTCAGATACCTCATCATTTCCACTGCATTCACTCTTGACTTGTGTCTTTCCGACAAGGTCCAAGCTTCACTTTCATGTATTAGAGTTGGTATCACAGTACTATCATTCAGCAATTTTTCTAACTTTCATGCTCACCTCCCTATGCTCACCTCCCTAGTTTTTATCACTGCTTTCAAAGAATGAACAACCTTTCTTCCCTTTTGAACCTTTCAGTCACTTCATCCTGTTCAACTTCCATCCTTACCTATCACATTACCCAAGTACTTAAATGCACTCACATTTTCCATTTCCTCATCATCCAACCTCACTGTACATTTAGTGACTTTGTTACTCTTGAAGGTCACAGTTTTATTCCTCCTTACATTCATCTTTAGACACTGTTTCTTATACACTTTCTTAGAGTCATTCACCACACCATGCAGTTCCCTTTTGTCTTCACTTAACAGTACAGTATCATCTACAAATAACAGAACAGGAAATTTCCAAACATTGCCCTCTCTCAATAAGCATCCATTGCCCTACCTTCTATCACTTTTATAACTCCATCCATATACAGTCTGAACAGCCATGGAGACATGACACATCCCTGTTTCAATGCAGCATTCAGATAGAAAAATTCACTCAGTTCACCATCCACACGCACTGCAGCCTTAGCACCCTCATACATACTTCTCACGGCATTCAGCAGTTTCCCATTTACTCCATATATCCATAATATTTTTGACATTCCTTGTCTATCCACTCTGTCAAATGCTTTCTCCAAGTCCATGAAGACTGCATATACAGTCACCGTTCACACAACACGCAATCCTAGTGCACGAAACTCACATAACACGGGAGACAAAATTTTTGACCAAAAAATGGTCACAGCGTGAAAATGATAGACATAACAAGGGTGGAGGAAGCTGGCCATTTTTTCGAAAACCGTACCCTGCGACGATTGAGATAACGTGGCCAGAGGCCCCAAATTATGGTTCAAGCAGTCATAACGTGAAAAGATAGGGTCAGAACGTGGTGGGAACAGACATAATGTGGCCAGTGATAGTCATAGTGCAGATTGCATCAGCCAATGACATATGACTGTCACGTGTCTGTGCAGGGTGTCGTCACGGTTCACGGAGGATTCCTACCCCAGTTGAGCCTACCCTCTCCCCTTGCTCTGGCTGCACATGCACTCTGTGTGATCTTTGCTCCTTTTTTTTTACCACAGAACTCCACTCCACCTTCCCCCAGCAAACCCACAACCTCTTCCATTCAAGTTGGGAATCCTCTAGTGTTTGTAGGTAATGAAGTCTTTATTAGGTAGGTGTATATCCTGGAAAAAAGCCCTGAAAATTATCCCAAAAGGTCAACTTGAGGCTGGCTTGGGTACCATGAAACCTTTTAACCTGTAAACTGATGGCCTTATAATGTGGAATTTTCATAAAGCAGGAGCTTCAGGGTACAATATTCCCACGTCATGTGAGCGGTGACTAACTTCTTTCTGTTCTCGAGAAACTTTTCCACTATAAGACCTAAGGATGAATAGCTGATTTACACAACTTCTTCCCTTCCTAAAACCTCCCTGCTCTTCTCCAATTAATTCTTCTGTTATTTCCCTAACTCTGTACCTGATTCTTAACTGTAGTATACAGGAAATGCTCGCATAGCACGGGAATATTGTACCCTGAAGCTCCCACTTTATGAGATTTGTGTGTTACAGGGCCATATGTTTTCATGGTACCCAAGTCAGCCCCAAGCTCACTGTTTGAGGCAATTTTCTGTTTTTTTTTCCAAGATATTTACCTACCTAATAAGCACTTCATTACCTACAAACAGTGGAGGATTCCTCACCATAAATGGAAGAGGTTGTGAGCTTGCTGGGGGAAAGTGGAGTGGGGTTCCGAGGCAGGGCAGGACTCCTACTGGTCAGAAAGATCACACAGAGCATGTGTGCAGCCACAGTGCGGGAAGAGGGTTGACTCAACTGGGGCAGGAATGCTCATCGGCCATGACGACACCCCACGCAGACATGTGACAGCCACTTGCCATAGGCTGATGCAACCTGCATTATGATTATCACTGGCCGCGTTGTGTCTGTTCCCACCACGTTATGACCCTAGTTTGCCGTGTTATGACTGTTTGAACCATAATTTAGGGCCTTCGGCCACATTGTCTATCGTCGCCACATAGTATGATGTTAAAAAGAAATGGGCAGCTTCCTTAACCTGCCTAACATCTATCATTTTCACGTTTTAAGTAAATTTGTTACATAGAATGTTGCCTCCCACATTATGTGAGTTTCTCACTATAGGATCGCGCGTTATGTGATCGCTGACTCTACTGCTCCTTTGCTTTTCACACATAATGCTAAAAACCTTTCTAACAACTTTACCTCATCATCTTTCCCTCTTCTTTTCCACCGTGATGGCTCTGTAGCTATTTCTTAGACTGATAAAGCAGAAGTCTTCGCCCAGACTTTATCCTCTAGTTCCACCTTAGACAATCCCACTGCTCTTCCTCCATCTCTTCCCCCCTCTGACTTCCTCATGGCTGACATTAGAATTTATTAATTTGATGTGTTTTCTACCATTACTGGCCTTATTACTGATAAGGCATATGGGCCTGATAGGGTCCCTCCAGTTGTCCTCAAGAACTGTACTTCTGTGCATACACCCTGCCTGGGTAAACTGTTTTGCCTTTGTCTGTCAACTTGTACCTTTCCATCTTGCTAGAAGTTTACTCTCATTCACCCTGTCCCAAAGAAGGGTGACCATTCCCATCTCTCTGACCATTGTCCAGTTGCTTTAACATCCAGTGTTTCAAAAGTTTTTGAGTCGATTCCTAACAAAAAAATATTAAGCATTTTTCCTATCACAACCTTCCTTCTGATTGTCTGTCAGCATGGGTTCCACCAGAGACTCTCCACTGGCGATCTTCTCACCTACCTTTCAGACTCCTGGTCATCCTTCTTTCATGATTTGTCGAAAGCTTTGCTATCGCATTTGACATCTCAAAGGCTTTCGATCAATTCTGGCATAAATCTTTAATATTCAAACTGCCCTCTTATGGTTTCTGTCCTTCAATCTGTGCCTTCACCTCTAGCTTCCTTTCTGGTCATTTTATAGCTGCTGTTGTAGACGGTCACTGTTCTTCTTCTAGAACTATCAGTAGTAGTGATCCTCAGGGCTTTGTCTTATCACCAACTCACTTTCTTTTATTCATCAGTGACCTTCTAAGCTGTACACTTAACCCTATCTGCTCACATGCTGATGACTCAACTCTTCGCCTTTACTTTCACTTCCCGCAGTGTCCATATCAGCAGTTACTTCAACAGACATGGGATGAGGCTATGGCATACCTAGCATACCTAATTTCTGACTTGGGTCATATCTCTGTTGGGGGGAAAAATTATCTTGATGTTTTTAATGCATCAGAACCTTATTTCTTACATCTGTCAACCCTACAAAATCTTCCACAGGATCACCCTTTATTTTTTAACAATATCCAGCTCACTCCTACATCATCTTTAAACATGCTTTGGGTTTCATTTTCTTGGGATCTATTTTGGAAAGAACATATTACATCTCATGTAAAATCTGCTTCCAAGAGATTGGGTGTTCTAAGCCAACTCTGTGCTTTCTCTACCCCAGCAGTTGTTGACTTTATAGACGGGTTTTATTCACCCCTGTGTAGAGTACAACTCTCATGTGTGGAGAGGCTCCCCACATATGGCTCTTTTCAACAAGTTGAAGTCAAAGGCTTTTCGTCTCATTAATTCTTCTCCTTTTACTGGCATCCTTCATGCTCTGTCTCTTTGCTGCACTGTTGGATCTTTAACTTTTTGCTGTTGCTACTTCAGTGGTTACTGCTTCTCAGAACTGTGTGCTTGCATCCCTCCACCACTACATCGGATGTGTAACACCTGTCTAGCAACAAACCCTCATCCCTTTTCAGCACAATTCTTTAATGCAAGAGTTAATCATTACTTCCAGTCCTTCATGTATGCAACAGGTCGACTCTGGAACTGTCTCTTTCTGTCTGTATTATTTACTGCCTATGGTCTCCAGTCTTCCAAACGCAGTGTGTCTAGGCATCTCAAAATGAATGGATATTGATGTTGACTCTGTGTTATCTTGTTTTTGTTTTTTCTTGGAGGGAACAATTTGCAGTCTCCTGGCCTTGGTTCCGTCTTCCTTGCTTTTGTATTTAAGAAAGAGATGAAGAAGAAAAAAAAAGATTGGTACTGAACATGGTGTGTGATAATGGAATTGCATGACAACGTAAGCCCAGAACATATGGGATTTATCTGAATTGTTACCAGGCATCCCAAGTGCAAGCCTTTGCACTTACGAGGAAAAATATGGAAACTAAAAAACAAGTAAGGGATACCTCCTAAGCGAGATAAGTAGAGTGGTGGCTGAACAGGAGACATTGACAGGAGTGTTAATAAACTGTTCAGGATCCAAGAGCAACCTCTTGAGAGTTACTGATTTACTGTGGATGGACAAGGGGCCCCCCCAAGACATAAAGTTACCTGGTGGTGGGATGAGAGTGTAGAAGCTGCAGTTAATGAGAAAAGAAGGCTTCTCCAGGAGTGGAGAATGGTTGGTAGCAGAAGGAATACTAGGCTGCCAAGTGTAGGGCTATGAAAGAGGTTTACAGGATGAAGTCTGAGTCACTGACACTTTTGCTTTGATAACCTAAATCGTGTAGAAAAGAAGAAGTGATATTTAAAGTGGCAAATCAGTTGAAGAGGGAGAATAAGGATATCATTGGTGAGGAGTGTGTGAAGAATGATGAAGGAAGGGTAGTTGTGAACAGTAGGGATATTAAAGACGCATGGAGGGAGCATTTCAGCCTGTTGTTGAATGAGGAGTTTGACTGGGACAGGGAAGGTTTAGAGCCAGCATATCCAGTGCTTAGCCCTTGGCCTTTGATTGATGCTGCTACTGTGAGCAGGGCAATAGGCAGGATGTGGGTGGGGAAGGCAGCAGGTATGTCTGGGTTGACTACTGAGATGTTGAAAGCCTCAGAAGATTATATGAGTGGGGTTGGTCACCAACTTGATAACCATACTGTAGTTATATATGAGTGTGTTGGCCAAGATGATTTGCTGAAGAGTGTAATTATGAATGTGTACCTGGGGAAGGATGTTGCCCTGGAAAGAGAAAATTATAGAGGCATAAAGTTTTTAGACCAGATAATAAAGATAATGGAGAGAGTTCTAGAAGGTATGATTAGAGATAAAGTGAATATTGATGAGATGTAATTTGGGTTTATATCAGGCAAAGGGACCACTTAAGCTATATTCATTGTTTGACAGCTTCAGTAAAAATACATAGGAAAGAAAAGGGAACTGTACTTAGTTTTTGTTGTTTTGGAGAAGGCGTTTGACAGAGTCCGTAGAGAGGTGGTGAAGTGGGCAATGAGAAAGCCTGGGAGTGAGGAGTGTCTGGTTGGGTGGTTATGGCCACCCAAGTAAGGGTGAATGGGGATTTGAGTGATGATTTTTCCATGAATATTGGTATGCACCAGTGGTTAGTTTTGAGCCCCTTATTGTTTATCATGGTATTTGAAGCCCTCTCATGTGACTTCAGAGATGGACTCTCATTGGAGATGTTGTATGCTGATGTATTGGTGTTTACTGGAGAAAATGAATGGGAGGCAAAAGAAGAATTTAGGAAGTGGAGAGATGGTATGGAACACAAGGGCTTAAGAGTAAATGCAGATAAAACAAAGGTGACAGTATCTAGGGCTGGTGGCAGTACTGTCAATGAAGAGGGAGAGTGTCCATGTGCAATTTGCCACAAGGGCATGGGAAGTAACTCCATCTTGTGCAGTGTTTGTGATAAATGGGTGCATAAGAGATGTATTGGTGTTAGAGTTAGACTGCGAGATAACACTAATTTCGTTTGTGTGATGTGTTGGGGAGAGTATGTGGAGATTGTCAGGTGTGAAAGGATTGAACTTGCTGGTGAGTCTCTTGAGTATGTGGAAGAGTTTTGTTATTTGGGAGACATGTTATGTGCAGGAGGTTGGGATGAAGCTAGCTCTGTGGCTAGAGTGTTGAGTGCTTGAAAGAAATTCAGGGAGCTGTGTCCCCTCCTGACATTGAGAAGGCTTTCTCTCCGTGCCTAGGGTTCTTTTATGCCGCATATGTTAAGCTTGTACTGCAGTATGGTAGTGAGATGTGGGCAGTGAAGGAAGAGGATATTTGGAGGCTCAACCATAGAGAAATGGCAATGATTAGGTGGATGTTTAGTACATCCCTGAATGCGAGGTGAGGCATGAGGGAGCTAGATTTACGATGGAAGAGTTGAGAGGTAGGGTTGGACTGGAGTACAGTATATTGGTGTTGTGATGAGGAGAGGTAGATTGAGATGGTTTGGGCATGTGGAGAGGTTTGGGAATGATAAGTGTTAATGTTAGGAAAGGTGCACCGAGAAAGGCCTGGGACGAGGTCATTGCGTGTGACCTCAGGGATAGAGGACTGAAAGGGGAAGCTGCCGGAGATCGAGCAGCTTGGAGAGCCGCCATCAGGTGACCAAGGCCAATGCATGCAAGCATGTTGGAGCCTTAAAAAATGAAATAGTTGAAATAAGTATCAGAATCATATGGGCATAGCTAGGAAGTAGAAAGTGACAAAAAGACCGCAGTATGAAAGAAACACATACCATAGAGAGACTGAGTTGGACTTGGGGGTAAGGGGTTCTGAGGCTAGGGGACATAGAGTTAATAGAGTTAATGATCACCACCACCTAGGATTAATTTCTTGAGTTGGGCCTCAAAGCCATCAGAAACACAGACACTGCACCATCTTTGTTGGCAGAAACCAGCTCAAGTGCATGAGAATAATGCTTTTGAGCCAAAAAATGTGCAGTGTGCAATAACAGCAGGAGTGCAGATTTTCATCTTGCACTGGTAATGAAAATCACTCTAGCCAAGTTCGTTATGACCAAAGGACCACTGTACTATATTTGCTCTTACCATAATGAAGTATTGTACTGTTGTGCTTTAGCTCATAGTTATTATTTTTCTTTACTATTTTTTTCATGGAATACATTCCTCCTTAATTTACTTCAGGTAAAATTATTTAGACATTGAATGTAGCCAGATACAACTTTCTGAGTGAAATTACTAATACCTTCTTGGAACAACTGTACATGTTGTTACATTACAGTGGAGCTAGTGAAACAAGGGTAATAGTAGTGGAGACAGAACTGTTGAGGAATTTGGGGTGTTTGTGTTGATTTGATAGGATTCATGAATGTGGAGTATGGAAGTACAGTGCTTCCTCCAATTTTGCGAGAATATGGTCGACAAAAACCCTTGCAAAATCAAAATTCGCAAAAGTCAAACAGTTAAATATAGGAAATAAAGGCAAATTGGTCGACATCACCCCAAGGTAAGCACTTTTTCCCACTCTTTCTCTCGACTCTGCCTCTTAATTTTACGATGATAAATGAAACAAACACGAACTGATGTACTGTACAGTGATATTAATGAGAAAACATCATAGGTAAGAAGCATTAAAAAAAAAATACATTTACACTGATGTGAAGATTGGCTTGGTGTACGGGACTGGTGGCGGGGCGAGGCTTGGCTACTGTTGCCCCGCGGGGCCTAAGTCATCACTATCACTGTTGGCAGATATTTCCACATCTTGCTGTGTTTTTCCTGCCTCTCTCATGAATCCCTCGAAGTCAGAATCGTCACTGGGGTCATCAGAATGAAAAAGGTTAGGGATGCTAGGATTGCTGGCTGCTTGGGGAGGGGTGGCAGGATGGCTGGTCGATGGGGCAGGGTCTCTTGGGGTTCTCATTAATTTTGTGATTAGAGACTGCTTCCTCTTGTTAACCTCATCTCTGTGTAGGTCAGCATAAAAACGAAGGGCCCTGTCAACACCGTGGCATGCTTGCTGAGCCCTAAATTGTCACATTTGTTGTTCACAATGGTTTTTTTCAGCTGGTCAATGACGGCAAGAATATTGGCCAGGTTATGCATCGTTAATTCTCGGCTGCTTCGCTTTTATGCTGACCTCCACAGAGATGGGGTTAACAAGAGGAAGTAGTCTCTAATCACAAAATTCAAGAGAACCCCAAGAGACCCTGCCCCATCGACCAACCGTCCTGCCACCCCTCCCCAAGCAGCCAGCGATCCTAGCATTCCTAACCTTTTTCATTCTGATGACCCCAGTGACGATTCTAACTTCGAGGGATACATGAGAGAGGCAGAAAAAACACAGCAAGATGTGGAAATATCTGCCAACCGTGATAGTGATGACGTAGGCCCCACGGGGCCACAGTAGCCAAGCCTCGCCCCGCCACCAGTCCCGTAAACCACGCAAGTCTTCACATTAGTGTAAATGAATTTTTTTTCTAAATGTTTCTTACCTATGATGTTTTCTTATTAATATTACTGTACAGTACATAAATTCGTGTTTGTTTCATTTATCATCGTAAAGGTAAGAGGTAGAGTCGAGACAAAGAGTGGGAAAAAGTGCTTACCTTGGGGTGAAGCCGACCAATTTGTAGTCAGCACTGCCTCACTCGCCACTGAACCTGATGTGTTTAAACCCCTTCCTTTTGAGGAACTGGCATAGCCACCCATTCGATGCCTTGAAAGGTTTTGTTGGAGGATTAATGGCTTTTTTAAGGCACGTGTGATAGAATATCTTTGCCTGCTCCCTTATATGGCGCCCATCTAATGCAACCCCTTCCTTTTCCTTTCTTTGAATGTAGTGAGCAAGATATCTTTCCATTTTTATTAGCACTTCTTTGTTGTCCACCAGCATTCTACCATCAAATTGAGCACCTCCATAGTTACTTGCTGCTTGCTTGATTTGTTCACTGTTCTTTAAAATCATTCTCACTGTCGATTCACCAACACCAAACTCCTGACCAATAGCAGAATTACTTTCACCTGCTTTTTTCCTTTCAGTGATTTTAAGTTTGGTCTCCAAAATTATTTTCTTGTTCTTCTTACCCGTTGGCGCCATGATAACACTCGTGCAAGGTTAGACTGCTGGGGTATTGCGAGGAGCACCACGAAATTGTGAGGGTCAGTGACCTTGGTTGGAAACAGGTGCAAACAAACTTGGCGGGGCGGCAGACCACTGAACTAGGAGGCTCAGTACGCCCAATGAACCATGACGTCATTACTCGGTGTGGCAAAGTAGTGCGGGAAGACGACTCTCCCACCACTCGACCTTGCAAATGTGTGATCAGTCGCAAAGTTCATAAATGTTAAAAAATACATGACTTTTGGAACTACCTCGCAAAATTGGTGAATTGCAAAGTTAAAGTTCGCAGAGTTGAAGGATGTACTGTATGTTGATAAATGGATAGGAGGGAGAGTGCTTGAATGGTATGGTTATGATACATAGAGAAAATAGAAATAGTTAGAGTGGTGGAAACATTGTGAGATAAGGAGTTTGAAGGTGAGAGGAGACATGGTGGTAGTTCAAGAAGAAATTGGATGGATATGATAATTAAGAGTGTGAGAAGACGGAGGGTGGAAGATGATGAATCTAAAGAAATGCCAAGAGATGAAAATGGGTGGATGAATTATAGTTGCAGACTGTAATATAATTCCACTTTTTTTAACAGTTATGACTCTTGCATAATATTCTAGGATGTTCGTTTGGTTTTGATGATCACAGTACTGAGTTCTGATGGTTGTTTCTCATTGTCTTGTTATTTATCGTAATGAAGGATATCGATATTTATGTCCACAGCTGTACATAGAAGCACATTATGGTACACTTGCTTGTAACATGACATTTTGGTCCCAGTATCATGTCATATTATAGAAATTTACCAAGCTGCAATGAAAAGGACAAATTTGTATGTAAATATTTTTTCTCCCAAACTCTCCATCACCCATAGCTGCCTGAGGCTGCCCTAAACTCTTCAAATCCACATTAAGTGTGCAGTACTAAATACTGTACTGATACATTTAAAAACACACTTACCTGTATTGTACATGCTTTAACTGTTGAAAGCTAACTAAAACAAGGAAAAATATTTACTTTGGAGGGAAGAAGAAATATCTTGCAATTAACTCCAAAAAATGTCTCACACTAGCAACTGAGGGATCTGAGCTATTACATATAGCATTAATAAAATAAACAGCTTAGTTATGAAAAATTTCATACTCACACGGGCAAAAATTGATAGTTAGGAATGGTTACTTAGCTTTTATGAGTAATTTGTGCAAAATGTGTCAGAGAGATAGACAGCTGTAAGTGGTGGGAGTCCTGTGTAAGCAAAACTTCTGTCCATGCCACTGCCTCCAGAGTGATACATTTTGTGTTATCCACACACTTATGAAGAGTACATCAACAGTTATCATCCTTTGATATATTGTAATAATATACTGTAATAAGTAAAAATAAATGGAAAAGTTGAAAGAATTATTTTGTAAATTTAGCAAGAATAACTGATCCTTTATGAGTAGCTTGCCTCGCACTATCCAAGCACATTTGTACAGTGATAAAAAATGACAGATTTGGGTCATCTGGGACTGTGTTTCATGTTGCAGTCATCCTTTGTTTCCTGTGGTACTTGACTTTGCTGGGTTCATTTTGTCATGAGTGAAACCATCACAAAATACCATGCATCCATCCATCATCCAATCCTGTCACCCTATGAGGAGCGTGGAAACCCGGGGCAAGACAAGTTGGTCCTGACATTTAAGATGAGAGTGACCAGGCTCACTCATCCCCGAGTGGCATAGCATGAGCAATAAACCCCAACCAGCCCTTGGATATAAACCTACACAGACTCAATCCAATTGGAGTGCCTTAACTACCCACTAAACCACCATGCCATAATTTGGTTATATGGTTACCACCTAGCATAGTAAATGGTTTCCTGGTGTATAGGAAGCCATTTGACCTATCACTCAGTGTAGAGTCGCCCATCAGCAGTAGGACGAGGAAAGAATGAAGGAAAGGAATACAGAAGAGGAAGAAAGAAATAGAGGAAAGGGCAGACACCCAAAGGAGCACTACATTGAGTGAGTGGATGGTGAGTGCCTCCACCTACCACAAATCATAGAATAAACTAGTTTAATTTGTATTTCACAATACTTTTACAAAATTTGTTGGTAAACTGTTTCAAAATGCACACTAAACTATGTGATGCTGGTGTCTTGTTATCATTTGGGACACTGCAGTGGGTTTGTTGGCCATTTCATACTGTTCAGTAGTTTGATTATGCCTTTAGGAGCCCTTTTTTAAGGATTTCAGTGCTTTGCAAAAATTAGTTTCTCATGGGTGTCTGTGTAATGTAACCCCTGAGAAAGACAAGGGCTTATGTAGTTTGTTTCTGTTCATGTCTTACTGTGTTTATGGACCTGTCCATCATTGTCACAAGATTGCTTTACATGCAGCCATGCTATGCACCAGTTTGATATCCCTGTTTTTTTTTCTTTATGACTTTGCAGTTTTTATTGTGACTTGTACTGGTGTATGTGAAGCATGATAGAAGAGAAAAATACATTGCATGAATGATGTGTAAATGGCTTTGTGCCCCCTTTCACTAGGCATTCTGTTCATAGTTTTCCCACTTTTATACAGTAATACAGTATTTTTCTGTGATATTTCTGGATCTTGTCTCCACTCATGTTTCCAGATGGGAATAAAGGTTGGAATGATGATGTTGGATTGGGTTGGGGTGGAACTGTGGTGGTGATGATGGTGATGATCATTGAGTAAAATTTTGGTCTTGCACTATGTATTGTAATTCTCATTACATTCTTCTTTTGAATATATAACTTCATAACTGGATTTTGTATTGAATTACATGACTAATTTTTTTTTCAGATACACCTATCTTTTCAAAGGGCTAGAAGATTTGCATTTAGATGAGAGAATAATGCAGTTTCTGGAAATTGTCAACACCATGTTGGCAAAAAATCAGAGGTAATGTATTATTACACTGAGAGTTCTTCATTTTTGCTCTAATATGGTATAATAGCTTCATGGTCGGATTACACATTCCATTCTGATTCACTGCACTGAGATATTCTCATGGATAGAAGAGATTTCTAATATTCAGTGGTCCTTTATTTATCATTGTGCTGGATTGTACTTTATGTAATCCCTGTGTAGAGTTACCTACTGCTTTGTGTATGCCCCATCCATTAGTACTTTCTAATTTCCTACAGAGGGAAGAACTGTGTCTACCGTGCCCGCTATTACTCTGTTGTTCCTCTGGGGCCACGGTCTGGGCTGATCCAGTGGGTGGGCAATGCTACGCCACTGTTTGGGCTGTATAAGCGATGGCAGCAGCGAGAGGCACATGCTTTACTCATTAAAACTCACTCTTCTACAGTCTCTGTTCATCCCCAAGGTTTGCATTTCTCCCTTGATGTATATAATGAATCTCTTCTAAAATGCATATGTAAATAAGTGATTGATTTACAGTGATTTTAGAAGTCTTACTGTTGACACATTAGGAATCCACAGTATGGAAGTTTATAGTGTGCAAATAAGTAACTAAAGCCTATCCTTGGCATTGATACCTCAAAGGTTATATTGGACAGCCTGTTATAATTAAGCAAATCTATTTTGCATTCTTCTATTGTTCCTCTTCAGCTCCTCCACAAGTTCCTCGACCCTCAGAACTCTTCTACGGCAAACTTACCCCACGCTTACGAGAGGCTGGTATTAGCGTTGATAACCGTAAGGAGTGGCCACTGGCTGTTATGAGAGATGTGCTGAAGGAATTGATCAAAGAAACTCCATCAAATCTCCTATCAAGGTTAGTGATGGTGTTCATGTAGTAGTAGTAGTGTCGGGGGGAAAATAAGAATATACTTTGTATATATATAAATGTGAAGCCAGATGTCACGAGGGAAATGGGAATATGTCTATGGACAATACAGTTAATTGTCTTGTTGATTGTCACAAAAGAATCGACTCGTGAAATCAAGTAGCGATTTCACTTTTATGCTGGCTTACTTCGCCAATTCTCTAGAGTCGAGAATTTTATAAACTTTCTCAGCAGTACACAGCAGAGACTAAACGCTCAAGAAAGCTGTATTACTGTATTGTTGGCCTCTGAGAAAGTTAGTTCACCCCTTGACATTCATAAATTAATAATAATAGTAATAATGATAATAAGCAGGAACTTGCTGGTGCGAACTCCTAGCTGGCACAACGGATTTAAGAATTAATACCAAGAGCTGGCCTAAATACTAGTTGTGATTAATATAAGAAGTTGTGCTAACTTGGAGTAGCGAAAGTGTGCTAAATATGGGGAAATCAAACACGACTGTTACATTTAACAAAGCTCAAGAAAACAACCTGTAAATTTATTAATTACATGAAAATAAATTTTTGTTATATGAATCTATTCAAAATCAGAGCAAAAGAAATGCACTCACTCAAGCACGCAAACCAGTAGCTAAATAAAGCACTGAGCTGAATATGTAAATAACCTTAAGCCTTGGAAAAACAAAAATACTGGTCAGTGGAGATGAGTTCGCCGCTGCTACAGTCGATCACCAGGTTGGTGGGAGGTTCGGGAATTCGTTGATACTGCTGGATTCTGGAGATCACTAAGAAGAACTCTATCCGCGTTAGGTATCACAATCCGCGCTCCGTGACTGTCGAGAGACGACTAGGGCTCGATAGTTGCTCTACCTAGGGGCATCGTGGGAAAGGGCATGGCCAACTCAACGGCCAGAGAGGCAAGTATAAGGGAACGATAATTCACAAAATATCGCTCAGTGGAATGCAGTGTTTGTACATAGAGACAGTCACTCACGAGAAAATGACAAAAGTTATGCAAACTTGATGCAAATATAAGTACAGAAGCGGAAATTCATGACATTATTCCCCTGGAAAATCAAAATTTTCCTTCAAAAAATTTAACAATATATATACAGTAATCCCTCTATTATTCGGATGTCCAATACTTGGACACCCCCACTACTCAGATATCGTGGGCTGCCCAACCCCCAAAATGCCCCCAAATTCGAAGAAAAAAAAAATGAATTTTTTGGACCACGTCAGGTTGAATTTCCCGCACGCACCGATTGGCTGAGTTTACGCATGTGGCGCCTGTCTGTCGGTCCCATTTCCCACTCAGTTGCTGCCTCATAAACAGCTCGGACAATGGCGGCCGAAGTGATTGCTTTTGTGGTGATACCCTACCTCCTACAGGGCTTGATGCCGCTCTTCACCTTCTTCATCATGTGTGTGATGATGGCCCCGCCACCTGAGAAGAGGAAGAAAGTGGTTCTGACTCTGGAGAAGAAGAGGGAAGGGTATTGGAAAAGATGGACGCCGGGTGGCCGACATCACGGATTCGTCGTGAATTCCATCTCCCTCGCTCCACCTTGTTTGATATCAAGAAGTCCCAAGACAAACTACAGCAGAACATGGCTGATTTCGCTTCGAAGACCAAACGAAACGTGGAGAGGAAGGTGATGTTTAGTCCTAAGTATGCAGACATCGACCGATCCACACTGATTTGGTATCGACAACAACGTGCTGCTGGTGTGTTGGTACGTGGAACGGAGCTGAAAGCTGCTGCTGAGTTCACAAGGCTCCAGGACTCATCACTAGCCCACACGGGAATTTACTGTTATGTACAGTGCAGTGAAGTGATGCGATCCCAGTTATGCAAAAAGAATGTTGTGGAAAGTGTTGGTGAGAAGTGCTGGTGATTGTAAATTGCGAAGGTTGTGTGGTGCAATTTCTTCATGTCAAAGTCTGAGATGATAGAGCGAGTTATACATCAGAACGGCAGCTTCTTTTTCGTAAGTACCCTAACTTCATCAAAATTCCTTGTTTTGTTCTTTCCATATCATTAATCTTATGCATAAACTGTGTGCAGGATGATTTCCATAATGATTTTCGTGTCTAACCTGTTTTCATCATGCTGTAAATGTGTTAAAAAATTACCCTAAATGTTAATCATAATTTCCTGCTTTAAATTTAATTCTTTCATGCAAGGTTTTTAAGTGCACCAGCTATGAAAATGCCGAAAGGCAGTGAATTTCATGTCCGGTCCTAACCTAACCTAACCTAACCTAACTTATCCTAACATAACCTATGATTACCATAAAGATTTTCATGTCTAACCTGTTTTCATCTTGCTGTAAATGTGTTAAAAAATTGCCCTAAATGTTAATCATAATTTCCTGCTTGCAATTTAATTTTTTCATGCATGGTTTTTAAGTGCAGCAGCTATGAAAAAGGTGAAAGGCAGTGAATTTCATGTCCGGTCCTAACCTAACCCATCCTGACCTAACCTATGCTTACCATAAAGATTTACATGCCTAACCTGTTTTCATCATGCTGTAAATGTCTTAAAAAATTACCAAAAATGTTAATCATAATTTCCTGCTTGCAATTTATTTTTTTCATGCATGGTTTTTAAGTGCACCAGCTATGAAAAAGGTGAAAGGCAGTGAATTTCATGTCCTAACCTAACCTAACCTAACCTAACCTAACCTAACCTAACCTAACCTAACCTATCCTATCCTATCCTAACCTAACCTAACCTAACCTAACCTAACCTAACCTAACCTAACCTAACCTATGCTTACCATAAAGATTTTCATGCCTAACCTGTTTTCATCATGCTGTAAATGTCTTAAAAAATTACCCTAAATGTTAATCATAATTTCCTGCTTGCAATTTAATTTTTTCATGCATGGTTTTTAAGTGCAGCAGCTATGAAAAAGGTGAAAGGCAGTGAATTTCATGTCCGGTCCTAACCTAACCTAACCTAACCCATCCTAACCTAACCTATGCTTACCATAAAGATTTTCATGCCTAACCTGTTTTCATCATGCTGTAAAAGTCTTAAAAAATTACTAAAAATGTTAATCATAATTTCCTGCTTGGAATTTATTTTTTTCATGCATGGTTTCTAAGTGCACCAGCTATGAAAAAGGTGAAAGGCAGTGAATTTCATGTCCAGTCCTAACCCAACCTATCCTAACCTAACCTATGCTTACCATAAAGATTTTCATACCCAACCTATATTCTTCATGCTGTAAATGTCTTAAAAAATTACCCTAAATGTTAATCATAATTTCCTGCTTGCAATTTAATTTTTTCATGCATGATTTTTAAGTGCACCAGCTATGAAAAAGGTGAAAAGCAGTGAATTTCATGTCTGGTCATAACCTAACCTAACCTAACCTAACCTAACCATTTTTTTGGTAGCAATTTACATCATTTACTGTATTTGATGCTTTGTATCCAATAATTTAGTGCATAAAATGTGAGAAAAGATGATTTCCATGTCAGATACTTACTTATACTATGCTGGCAAGTTCTGAGCACCTATGCCTCACTCACCTTTAAATCATCATTTTTTTGGTTAAAATTCAATTAATTCATGCTTTGTGTGCATTATTTATGTGAAAAGGGACCTAAATAAGTGCTATACATGTCCAGTAGGGAGGTAGGAAGGTAGTTTTCTGATTTAGGTTAGGTTAGGTTAGGGTCATGAATGACCAGTGCTGGAGCTTCAGGGCCCAATATCCAGACAAAACCAATGTTCGGTCATGCCTTTAGCTCTATTACACCGGATATTGGAGGGATTACTGTATATATATACACCCTAGCTCAGTCACACAAGATTCACACCGTGTTGTGTGTACTATCCTGGTACAGGAGAAAAGCACTGTCGCCAACGAGCATAAAAACCTCGTATTTATGTTAAGAGAAGCAAGCTTGAGGGAAAAAACTCCGTGACGACGGTGAAAAATCCTGTACTCCCAAACTGAGTGAAAGTTTACTACATTTACGTTGACAGCTAATTGTTATGTAGCGTGGTGTATGTGATACACGGTGTAGGTATGACAGTTGTAGTGTAACTGTACCTACATGTAGAGTGATAATGATACAAATTAATACTATAATAAAGGTGACGAGGGCAGAGGAGAAGAGGTGGCAGCGTGCGTCAGAGACGATCAGCTGACCCGCATGTCAAAACTGCTGCACCCTGTCACTGTACCTGCACAGCAAAACTGCTTCACCCACCAACTGTACCTGTGGAATGAGTCAAGGTGGAGCATCAATAGTGTCAATGTGACAAACAGTTTGTATTAAATCACAATTGCCATCTGCCCAGTAATCAATGCATATACAATAAAAAGTACATTTTAGCTGAAAATCAACTGACAGCAAGAGTTGTACATTTGAGGTCGCCATTATTTCCTGGTTAAACCTATTACCGGAGAACAAGGTGTTCTCTGGTTAATGCATAGATATAAGGGGTGAGGTCCAAAGCCTTGCCTGGCACTTTCGAGGAAGACAGCAGTCAATCAGGCACCAGCTCCTTCTTTCATCTGCGAGACCGGCTTCACTTCAGCTGATCCACCCCCAGCAGCATCGTCCCCCGGTACGTTAAAAAGATCCTGACGGGTGCCGATTGACTAACAGGGCCCTCAGTGACCCACAGCCCATCACAGGTCGAAAGTAAGAGTAGTGACCGTTAACTCACGGCTCTTTGCATCTGCTCCTAATCTAAGTATTGTCTGGTGGTATTTGCTCCTATGCACTCAGACATCCTAAGGCATACTTGCCCTTTATAATCTGTACTTATGACTAGTAAAGGGCTCGTAGTCGGTCTCCATGGTTGGGATCACCGTGACTGCCTGTTCGTCATTGGTGTCCACGGTTGAGATCACCGTGATTGCTCGCTCGTAATCCTATGCTTACGGCTAATAAAAGGGCTTGTCGTCGGTGTCCACGGTTGGGATCACCTTAACTGCCTGTCCGTCATCGGTGTCCACGGTTGGGATCGCCGTGACTGCGCACTTATAACTCTGCACTTTTAGCTAATAAAGGTAAGTCGAGAATCCTTATGCAAACTCGGGCAGGTCACATTTTAACACCCTGCATGGATGTGAACACTCATGTGGATATTGTGTATTCTTCAGGAATCCTCAGAGAGGCCCACAGCTCGAGACACACCATGAGGTAATTCAGACACAGTCTCAGATTGCCTCTGCGGGGGTTTCGAACCTTCCCCTTAACCTACAGTACATACAGTATTATACAAGCCCTACACTTACGACTAATAAGGGCTCATCGTCGGTGTCCACGGTTGGGATCGCCACGACTGCCCATTCGTCATCAGTGTCCATGGTTGGGATCGCCGCGACTGCCCATTCGTCATCGGTGTCCACGGTTGGGATCGCCGTGACTGTGCGCTTATAATCTGCGGTACATATGTATGTACAGACCCTAGACATATTGTGTCCTGTGGGGCCAACGGGCAAGACGTCAGGTCTGCACCCATATTACCACAGCCCTGTCTCTCACATGACTCAGAGATTATGGGCGTGGATTCAAACGGTTCAGGAAGGAAACTTTCCTGATGAGTGGTATGTCGACACATATTGCAGGAGCACAGAAAACCATCTATTTCCTGTCCGATTCCCGGCCAGAAAAAGTCAGCATGGATACGGCCTTGGGTTTTCTTTTTGCCCATGTGACCTGATGCTGAACAATGACCCCATTCTAACACTGCTTGGCGGTACTTTGCGGGAACGACGAACTGCAGTTGAACCTCACCCTGGGGTGTTCGTGACTCACGGTAGAGCCGTCCTTGTTTGCGAAGGAACCTGGCTCGTCTACCTCGTGAATACTTGGTCACTTTACCCTTTTGTTTCTTCCGCACAAGAGCAAGTGTCGGGTCAGACTGTTGTTCTTGGACAACATCTTGACTGTCAATCAGATCTTGTGGCGATGCAATGGCCACCGGGGTGACACAATTTGGAGCCTTGACCATGGCTCGTGTTACTGCAGCCGAAGTCTGAGTAGTAACATCTATGGTGCAACTAAACTTGGCACCTGGTCTGTTACCTATAATGAGGTCAAACATAGGTTCTTGCATGACAGTTGCAACTGTTGAACTTGTGTAAAAGGGAGATGCCACCTGGATACATGCCTCAGGGAACAATCTCACTGATCCGTCAATAAGCTGAGCTTGGATTTGTCTGCCTGTGTACTCTTCATGCTGAACTAAACTCTGCCTAACCGTGCAACCTGGAGAACCATTGTCTCTTAGGACATTAACAGAAACACCTCCCACAAACCCTGGCTGAACAAGGGGCCTGTGGAGGAAGCGGCCAGCCATTGATAAGGCTGCATGGCTCACAACTCTGCAAACGTGATAGGACTAGATGCCTGAAGGGTCGTTCTTTGGCTAGGTGCACGAGGAGTCATATTTTGACTAGGTGCATGAGGAGTTGTACTTACCATCTGGGGAGCAGGACCATTGACCACCTGTGGAGAAGGGTTCATCATCTGAGGGAGACTAGTGAAGTGTGAAGGAGGACCTGTGCTGGTGGGGACGGCACCATCGTTGCCTGTTGGGGAATGAAGGCTGTGTTTGCCTCCTGCCTCCGATACACTGGGGCTGGTGCTGCAAAGGTTTGTCCCGCTTGTCGATTGCCTGGCTGATGCTGATGCTGGTTAGAGTACTTGTTGTACATCTTCCAAGCAGATTGCTGCGTATTCTGCCCCTGGTCCTTTTTCTGCGATTTGCCTGGACCATGACCTTTATTCTGAGAATGGCCTTGATGCTGGGGTTCACTCGGAGATAGCTTTCCAGACTTGGCAGTATCTGTCCTATTCCAGGACTGTTGCTCACGAGTTTGGTACCCGTATTCAGTGAAGAATGCATCAGCCGTTTCCACCATTTGGTTTGCATCCTTTACTTTGCACATTTTGAGCTGGGCCGTAAGCTCAGCAGGCCACAACTTTTCCAGCTGTGTGCGCAGCACAAGGCCGATTATTCCCTCTCTTGCACTAGGAGTCTCACCCTTCTCCATCCACTCACCTAAGTATGCCGTGAGACGGTCATGGGACTGGACAGCTGTCTCCTTTTCCTGGAGACGCGCCCTCATGAACTGATTTCTAGTGCCATCAACGGTGAGACCGTACACTTTGATAAGTGCGGTCTTCAATCCGCGAATTCTGTGGAGAATGTCGAGGACAGGGCCCTCAAACAGGCTAAGAAACTGAAGCCGCTTAGCTGCCTCATTCAGATCGTGCAGCTGTGCCATGTCTTCTAAACGAGCTATGAATGGCTCAGTTCGGTCGCCTTCGTTGTAAGAAGGAAGTTTGAGGCATGGTGTTGCTAGAACAGGGGCTGGGAGAGCACTCGTGGAGCTTGGATTGGCTGCATGTGCCTGAAGCCAAGGAGTCTCGCTTGAGCTTCAGCACTTCAAGCTTGTGTTTACGTTCTCGTTCACGTTCCTCACACTTAAGTTCTCTCTCATGTTCCTCGCGCTCATGCTGTTCTCGCTCTTGTTCACGTAGTTCTCGCTCGTGTTCATGTTCTCTTTCACGTTCCTCACGCACTGTGCTTGCTCGTGTTCACGTTCTATTTTCCGCTCTTCACGGGCGGTATTCTCACACGATAGCGCGTACTCTTTGATTTCATGGGGGTTAGTAAGCCCCATATCCTTGGCTTCCTGTAGGTATATACTGGTTGCCATAATGCTCAGATTGAGACTGACCAAAGACTGATATGCTGGCTGCTGTGCAGCAGTCTTCCTAGCTAAGAGTGAGTGAGTGATTTCGTTAATTCAAGACTAGGAGTTTGTATTAGTGGTAGGTGGTGGCGACCATCATCCACTCACTTGATGTAGTGCTGCCTACTTCTTCCTTAGCCTTTATCATTCTTTTTCTGTGCTTCCCTCCTCTCTTCCTATGTCTCCCATCTTTCCTGTCACTTCTTAATGCTTTTCTTTCCTTTACAGGTGACTTTACATTGAGTGATGAGGCAAATGGTTTCCTGTAAGCCAAGAAACGATTTACAACGCTGGGTGGTAATCATATAACCAAACGATACGTGCTCCCTACGTGTCAACAACTGGGTTGGTGGAGGGTTAGTGCCTCTCCCCGTAAAATAAATAACTCAAAGTCAAATGGCCACCCCTTACGTGATTATTGTGTCTGGCAATAGATAGATAGAGTTTATATCCTGGCGAGGTCGCCAGATATAAGGGAGAAAATGAGAATGTACTTTTTATATAAATAATGTGAAGCCAGATGTCACGAGGGAAATGGAAATATGTCTATGGACAATACATTTAATTGTCTTGTCGATTGTCACAAAAGGATTGACTTGTGAAATCAAGTAGCGATTTCACTTTTATGCTGGCTTACTTCGCCAATTCTCAAGAGTCAAGAATTTTATAAACTTTCTCAACAGTACACAGCAGAGACTAAATGCTCAAGAAGGCTGTATTACTGTACTGTTGGCCTCTGAGAAAGTTAGTTCACCGCTTGACATTCATAAATTAATAATAATATTATAATAATGATAATAAGCAGGAACTTGCTGGTGCGAACTCCTAGCTGGCACAACGGATTTAAGAATTAATACCAAGAGCTGGCCTAAGTACCAGTCGTGATTAATATAAGAAGTTGTGCTAACTTGAAGTAGCGAAAGTGTGCTAAATGTGGGGAAATCAAACGCGACTGTTACATTTAACAAAGCTCAAGAAAACGAACTGTAAATTTATTAATTACATGAAAATAAATTTATGTTACATGAATCTGTTCAAAATCAGAGCAAAAGAAAAGCACTCACTGAAGCACTCAAACCAGTAGCTAAATAAAGCACTGAGCTGAATATGTAAATAACCTTAAGCCTAGAAAAAACAAAAGAAATACTGGTCAGTGGAGATGAGTTCACCGCTGCTACAGTCGCTCACCAGGTTGATGGGAGATTCGGGAATACGTTGATACTGCTGGATTCTGGAGATCACTAAGAAGAACTCTATCCGCGTTAGGTATCGCAATCCGCGCTCCGTGACTGCCGAGAAACGACTAAGGCTCAATACTTGCTCTACCTAGGGGCATCGTGGGAAAGGGCGTGGCCAACTCAACAGCCAGAGAGGCAAGTGTAAGGGAACGATAATACACAAAATATCACTCAGTGGAATAGACTGTCTGTGCATAGAGACAGTCACTCACGAGAAAATGACGAAAGTTTTGAAAACTTGATGCAAATATAAATACAGAAGCAGACGGTTAAGAGAATGAACAAAATTCTATGGATTTCAGAATTGTTCAATTGTACCCATAATGTCGATCAGTGTCACGAATTACGATACGTAATTTCACAATCTAGGAAATTCGTGATAAGTTGAACTAGTAGTTGTTCCTTAGGCAGTCTGACCGAACAGCCCTGTGAGGGGCTGGTGGGTTTGTGGTGGTTTGGCTCCCATGCTGTCCTCCTCCTCCTCCGCTTCGACAGCTTCTGGGGGATGGACTCATGATGAAGACGCCACCGCTCCAGGCCATGCTGTCCTCCTCCTCCGCTTCGACAGCCTCTTTGGGGTGGACCAACGATGAAGACACCACCGCTTCAGGCCCTGGTGTTTATGTTATGGTAACTGCTGAATCATATTGTGGTACGTGGTGGCGTCCACTCACAGTGTAGTACTTTTCTTAGATGACTCTACACTGAATGACAGGCCTAATGGTTTCTTGTAACCCAGGAAACTATCTACAACACTGGGTGGTAACCATATAACCAAATAACAGGGTGATATGGAGCCTACTATGGTGCCCCTGTTAACTGGGTGGAGAAGTGCAAATATGGTGCCCATCCAAGGACCAAACCTTCACACTCTTCCCCACACCTTGCTGTGGTGGGGTGCTGTCCACAACAAGGGAACATTATTTTACACAGAATGGTCCTGCTGGAGCAATTGTTTTGCCCGTGGTTGATGAGTCTGTTCATCCAGACAAAGCAGAAATGCTCTACTATTACTACTACTACTACAATGACGAGATTGACTATCATACCAGTTGTGAATGAATATTGAGATTTGGGAGAGGGAAAGGAGATTTTGGAGGAAATTGTATGCCGTTTACCTCATTCATCCTTACTGTTTTGGTATAACTGGATTCGGTGTCCTTACAGTCTTACCATGCTGTACTGTACATTTTTTTTTTTAAA
This sequence comes from Birgus latro, assembly GCA_018397915.1. Taxonomy (NCBI): domain Eukaryota; kingdom Metazoa; phylum Arthropoda; class Malacostraca; order Decapoda; family Coenobitidae; genus Birgus; species Birgus latro. The sequence goes on along the minus strand of JAGKTI010001546.1, from coordinate 54,889 downwards.
TTAATAATAATACCAGCATTAAGATAATTTCAGGCTGATAGACACTAGCATAATTGTTATGAGTAAAGTGTGGTGTTTAGACATTTTTTCATAGAAGTGCATCACTTCTGCATATTTATGGCTTGGATATTATGAATAATAATTTATAGTACTCTGCACAGATACTCATATATAATGGCTGATTATCATCTTGGATATCACTTTTATTATTTTGTTATTCAGTTTGTGTCTGTCTGATTGTCCCAGTGATGCTTTTCCCTCCTGAAAATCAGTAACAAATACCAGGTAACCAAAACAGAACATTTGACATTATTATTATTATTATTATTATTATTATTATTATTATTATTGTTATCCATCCATCCATCCATCATCTTTACCAGTGTTGCCCCATGAGGAAGGTAACAGCCCAGGGCTAGGCAAGTTGGTCCTGACATTTAAGATGAGAGTGACCAGCCTCACTCATCCCTGAGTGGCATTACATGAGCAGTAAACCCCAACCATCCCTTGGATATAAACCTGCACAGGCTCAATCTGATTGGAGTGCCTTAATTGCCTACTAAACCACCGGGCACCATAATTTGGTTATATGGTTACCACCCAGCCTAGTAAATGGTCTCCTGGTGTACAGAACACCGATTACTTTACACTGAGTGACAAGCCAAATGGTTTCCTGTACACCAGGAAACCATTGACAGTACTATGCTGGGTGGTAACAAGATAACCAGATTATGGCACCTGGCGGTTTAGTGGGAAATTATGGTGCTCCAATCAGTTTGAGCTGTGCAGGTTTATATCCAAGGGATGGTTTGGGGTTTATTGCTCATGTAATGCCACTCAGGGATGAGTGAGGCTGCTCACTCCCACCTTAAATGTCAGGACCAACTTGCCTAGCCCCAGTCTCCTGCGCTTCTCATGGGGCAACACAGGATTAGATGGTGATGATGATGATGATGGTTATTATTATTATTTTTTATTATTAATTATTATTATTATTACATGCATACCTAGTTTAAATATGCAATTGGTTAAGTAAGAACACATCACTAGGCAGGCTATCGTATCTCCAGGTAGATTTGACATGTAAAGTATAGAGATGCGTTTTTGAGCCTTGGGTTTCCCTCCCAACCAAGTCCTAAACCTACCCAAATGAGTCCAAATAAAAGTTTAAAGCCACTCTAAATGGCCTAACAGCTGTAAAAGAATCTAACCAAAACCTAAAGCCAGTGCCTGTCTCACTTGTACCCAGTCAAGGTCACTGGAGAATGCGATCCCCTACACATATTCAAACTTGGTAGAGAAGAAACAGCAGCATTGTATACAATCTCACCATCAGACAGTCCCGGGACAATTAAATAAACATCTGTTGTGTACAGTAATAATAATGTATGAATAACGCAGAATTATCCAAGGTGCAAATTGTTGTGATGGAGAATCGTTGATGTTCTGAGAGGAAATTCTCTTGACTGCGAATGTAATTAATGATATGAGAATGATAAAGGCTAAGGAAGAAGAAGAAGGCACCACTCACTTGATTTAGTGCTGCCTTCTTCTTCCTTAGCCCTTATCATTCTTTTTCTGTGCCTGCCCTCCTCTCTTCCTATTTCTCCCACCTTTCCTGTCACTTCTTATTGCATTTCTTTCCTTTACAGGTGGCTTTACATTGACTGAGAAGCCAAATGGTTTCCTGTAAGCCGGGAAACCATTTACAACGGTGGGTGGTAACCATATAACCAAACCATATGTGCTCCCTGCGTGTCAGCAAGTGGGTTGGTGGAGGGTTAGTGCCCCTCCCTGTCAAACAAATAACTCAAAGTCAAATGGCCACCCCCTACGGGATTATGGCGTCTTGCAGTAGATAGATAGGTAGATAGATCAGGATAGCCTTTTCAACAGCCCCTCTTTATGTCGTTTTTGTTTCTGTTCTGGTTGCTGAGCTCCTGTATTTATTTATTTCTTATTTTCCAACATTTATTTAGAAATTCCTTTGTATTTTCAAAGGATTTTCTCTTGATCAGCCCGAATGTTAACACATGATTTATCAATCGATAATGCGATCGAGATGCCTTTTCAAAGGTCCATCTTTATTTCGTTTTAGTTACTGTTCTGGTTACTGAGCTCCTTTATTTTCTTCCCACTAATTTTCCAACATTTATTTAGCAATTCCTTTGTACTGTATTCTCAAAGTGTTTTCCCTTGAACAACACATGGTTTATCGATCGATGATGTGATTGGGATAGCCCTTTCAACAGCCCCCTTTTTTGTCATTTTTGTTGCGGTTCTGGTTGGTGGGCTCCTTTATTTTTTTCTCTCTTATTTTCCAACATTTATTTAGAAATTACTTTGTACGTGTATTTTCAAAGCATTTTTCCTTGAACATCCCGAATGTAAAGACATGATTTATCGCTGTCACAGTTTTCATCAGTGCATGAAATATTTATTCTCTAAGGTCTTCATAATTATTAATATTTTTTGAAAATTATTATTGTGCATTCCATGTTAGGTTAGATGACAGTTCAGTGGTCAGACATGAAATATTCTCTGTTGAGTTGCCTAGTCATCCACACTGTTTTGTACCTCATCTGATGGGTGAGAATCTGTACCCCAAATGACAGTGTTCACTCCACCTATGACTAAAACACATTGCTCTAAGTCTAAAAACAGTTTATAAATCAACCTAAATACGATATTTAAGTCTAAAATATATCGTAAAAAAAAAATAAAAACCCATTGCAAAATTGGGGGTAGGCCTACAATAGGTGGAGTAGGGTGGTATTTCTACCCCCATCTCTATTCTGGAGTATTGCATCTAGGGGTATCATAAATCAGGGTTTGCCCGTACTATTATTTATGACTGCAACTACTGTGGCAGCTGCTGATGATCATGACTGATGATGATGATGGTGATGATGGTTGATGATGATTAATGATGTTGATGGTGATTGATGATGATTTAATTGATGGTTGATGATAATGCTGGATGGTTTGATTAATTTTTGATGATGGTGAGTGATTTGATGATGGTGATGGTGATGATGATGATGAGAGGATCCACATGATTGATGATGATGGTGATCTGCATGATTGATGATGATTGTACAGTAGTACATTGATATACGATACCTCTAGATGCGATACCCCAGCTTAATGATGGGGTAGAAATACCACCATACCCTGCCTAACGATGGCCAAACCCTGATTTAATGATGGGTTTTGATTTTTTTTACCGATTTTGATATTTTAGACTAAAATTGTATGTTTAGGTTGATTTATAAAATGTTTTAGATGTAGATTAATGTGTTTTAGCCATAGGTGGGGTGAACATTGTTATTTTGGAGTACAGTTTACTAAGCTTGATTTTTTTCCAGACTTATATTTGACGATTTTCAGTTTTTATTTGTTGGTTTTAGTGAGTTATTGACAGGTGTTGGGCTTAGGTTAGCTTCCTTGACAGCTGTTAGGCCATTTAGATTGGCTTTAAACTTGTTTTTGGGCTCATTTGGGTGGGTTTTGGTCTTGGTTTGGGGGGAAACCCAAGGCTGGTAAATGCCCCACATTACCTTACATGTTAAAAGTACCCTGGTACACGATACCCTGCCTAACGATGGAGTTTTACCTAACCAGTTACATCATTAAGCTGGGGTATGCCTGTAATTGGTGATGATTGATTGATGATGATGTTAACTGGTGATGATTGATTTATGATGATGTTAGTTGATGATGATGATGGTGGTGGTAAACGATTTGATGGATAATGATGATGGTGATGATGATGATCTGCATGATTGATGATGATGATGATGATCTGCATGATTGATGATGATGCTAGATGATTTGATTGATGATGATGTTGATGATGATCTCCATGGCTGATAATGATGATGATGATTGATGATGATTATGATGCTGATGCTGGATGATTGTTGGTGATGATGATTGATGATTATGATTGATGATGAGTATTGATGATGATGATTGATGATTATTTTTGATGATGCCTGGTGATGATTATGATTGATGATGATGATGATTATCGTTATTATTATTATTTTTTTTTTAATGTATTATTATTATTTTTTAATTTCAAACCTAGAATTGTACATATAATTTACTTTTGCAGGGAGCTGTGGATGTGCAGTGTGAGTGCTGGTGACTGGTGGCACCTAACACAGACTTATTCCATCTCAACTGCTGTTATGTCCATGATTGGATACATTATTGGTCTTGGAGACAGACACCTGGATAATGTGCTTGTTAATCTGACATCAGGGGAGGTAAGATTTTGCTGCTTACATTGCATTTTATGTTTGCATGGTGGTGAGAACACAGGTTTGATTTTTTTTTTTTTTTTTTTTTGAATGCTGGTCCAGTGTTCCATATTCTGGTGAAAGAAAAGTTATCAGCCATCTTACATCACCCAGGCATTTTATATGGTGATGGGTGGAATCATCACAAAGTCTGAGACCGGAAGATAGAGTATGTTACATCTCGTCTACAGTTATAATATTTCGCATGGAATTGATTTTTTTTTTTTTCATAGTTGTTGAGGTGCTATGGTCTGCTTGCTGTGGTCTTAGACAAGTTTGGTATTGATGAAGGGTATTAAGTATTTAAAGTTTTGTCTGATTGGGCCTGTCCTTAGGGGAAAAAAACACTCCTTGTAGTGTTCATTCGGTAGATAGGGTGAGTAGACTGTAGCACCAGTCGAGTAGGGCAGTACTCTCAAGGTGGATGGAAGGCTGATGACAGGGAGAGCTGGAGCTCCCGTTTCATCACCCCTCAGGACTTGTTCCTGACCATCCCCCTTTGCTGAACTTTTTCAGTGTCTCAGTAACACAGAGAGTAGACCAGCATGCTCTCCAATACAAGTTTCTCTAACTGTCAGCACCAAACTACATGCACACTACACACTACACTTCCTTTTCAAAATTTCTAAAAAGAAAATGGCGCACATAAATCATGCCTCGGAGTCCCCTCTCATGGTGACGACTCACAGAGCTGCCTGGAACCACTGTCTGAGTCACTCCTTCTTCATTTCTGTAACATTCGCGGCCTTTCCTCTAACTTTCGCTCCATTGAACACCACCTCTTCTCCTCTAAACCTCACCTTCTCTTTCTCTCTCAGACTCAGCTATCTGAGGCAACTGACAGCAAACCCTTTTCTGTATCCTCCTATTTTCTCTATTCTCATTTGAAAGCCAAAGGTGGCTGTTGCGTATATGTACGCAATGATCTATCTTGCTATCGTGTTCCTGAACTTGATTCTTCTGAATTCTCTACTCTCTGGCTTCGGCTTTCCTGTCAATTCTCTGACTAAATATATCTGTGCTGTTTACTTATTTCCTAATTCTACTGACTATCAAAAATTCTTTGACTATCTTACTTCTACGATGGAACACATTCTATCCATTTCTCCTTTCTCTGAAATCTCCATTCTAGGAGATTTCAATGTTCACCACCACCTTTGGCTCTCCTCTCCTTTCACTGATCCACCTGGTGAACAAGCCTACATCTTTTCTATCCTTAATGACCTAGAGCAGCTTGTACAGCATCCTACCCGTATCCCTGACCGCCTTGGAGAGAGTCCCAACATACTTGACCTTTTCCTAACAACTAATCCTTCTGCTTACACTGTTAATCTTTTCTCCCCGTTGGGCTCCTCCGATCATAACTTTATTGCCTTAACCTGTCCTATCACTCTGGTATGGCCTGTGGACCCTCCAAAGAAACGCCGCCTGTGGCACTTTGGAGCTGCAGATTGGGAGGCCCTCAGGCAGTACTTCTTTGATTTTCCTTGGAATGATTATTGCTTCCATGGCCGGGAGCCATCTGAGTGTGCCTTGTGCATTACGGAGGTTATTCTTTCGGGCATGGAAGCATACATTCCGTTCTCATATCCTCTGACTAATGCAAGAAAGCCTTGGTTTAATCACGCTTGTTCTAATGCTGTCCACAACAAGGAGAGGCCCTATAAGAGGTACCGGAGCCAACCCACCCCTGAATCACGTCTTTTATATATTTTTGCCCGGAATCATGCTAAGTCTGTTCTTCGCTGTGCTAAAAATAATTTCATCCGTGGTAAATGTTCTCAACTCTCCAACTCGGATTCTTCTCGCTCTTTCTGGCATCTTGCCAAAAACCTTTCTAACAACTTTACCTCATCATCCTTCCCTCCTCTTTTCTACTCTGATGGCACTGTAGCTATTTCTTCTACTGATAAAGGAGATCTCTTCGCTCAGACTTTCTCCTCCAATTCCACCTTAGACGATTCCGGTGCTGTTCCTCCATCACTTCCCCCCTCTGACTTCCTCTTGACTGACATTAAGATTTCTTCAGCTGATGTATTTTCTGCCATCACTGGCCTCAATACTAACAAGGTATATGGGCCTGATGGAGTCCCTCCTGTTGTCCTCAAAAACTGTGTTTCTGTGCTTACACCTTGCCTAGGTAAACTCTTTTGCTTTTGTCTATCAACTTGTACCTTTCCTTCTTGCTGGAAGTTGGCTCTCATTCAGCCAGTCCCAAAGAAGGGTGACCATTCCCAACCCTCTAACTATCGTCCAATTGCTTTAACATCCTGTGTCTCAATAGTTTTTGAGTCAATTCTTAACAGAAAAATTTTAAAGCATCTTTCCTGTCACAACCTTCTTTCTGATCGTCAGTATGGGTTCCGTCAGGGACACTCCACTGGCGATCTTCTCACCTACCTTTCAGACTCCTGGTCATCCTCCTTTTGGGACTTTGGCGAAAGCTTTGCCATTGCACTTGACATCTCAAATGCCTTCGATCGAGTCTGGCATAAATCTTTAATTTCCAAACTGCCCTCCTACGGTTTCTATCCTTCTGTCTGTGCCTTCATCTCTAGCTTCCTTTCTGGTCGTGCAATAGCTGCTGTTGTAGACGGCCATCGTTCTTCTCCTAGACCTATCAACATTGGTGTTCCTCAGGGCTCTGTCCTATCACCAACTCTCTTCCTTTTATTCATCAATGACCTTCTAAGCTGTACATCTAACCCTATTCACTCATATGCTGATGATTCCACCCTTCACCTTTCCATTTGGTTTCCGCAACGTCCATCTCAGCAGTTACTTCAACAAAAAAGGGATGAGGCCATGGCACACCTAATGTCTGACTTGGCTGGTATTTCTGACTGGGGTAAATATAATCTTGTTATTTTTAATGCATTAAAAACTCAGTTCTTACACTTATCAACCCGACAAAATCTTCCTCAGGATTACCCACTAATGTTTAATAATGTCCAGTTCTGTCCTGCATCATCTTTGAACATTCTTGGGGTTTCATTCTCTCGGGATTTGTCTTGGAAAGAACATATTACATCTCTTGTGAAATCTGCTTCCAAGAGATTAGGTGTGCTAAGCCGATTCACAACTTTCTTTACCTCTGCACAGTTGTTGACCTTGTACATGGGTTTTATTTGCCCATGTATGGAGTACAACTCTCATGTGTGGGGAAGCTCCCCACATGCAGCTCTTCTCAATAGGGTGGAGTCAAAGGCTTTTTGTCTCATTAACTCTCCTCCTCTTACTGATTCCCTTCAACCTTTGTCTCTTTGCCACACTGTTGCATCTTTATCTCTCTTCTGTTGTTACTTCAACGGTCACTGTTCCTCTGAACTGTCTGCTTGCATCCCTCCACCCCCACGACGGGCACGTAGTACCCGTCTAGCAACAAACTCTCAGCCCTTTTCTGTCCAACTCTCTAATGCAAGAGTTAACTTTTACTCCCAGTCCTTCATTTATGCAACTGGTCAACTCTGGAACTGTCTTCCTCTGTCTGTATTTCCTACTTCCTATGATCTCCAGTCTTTCAAACGCAGTGTTTCCAGGCATCTCGAAATTAACGGATCTTGAATTTGGCTCTCTTTTGTATTGTTTTTGCTTTTTCTTGGAAGGAACAGTATGCAGGCCTGTGACCTTTGGTTCCTTCTTCCTTGCATAGAAAAAAAAAAAATCATTCACCAAGAGCCTCATGCACTAGTTTAAAATGACACATGATTTCATATGCCTTGACTAGTTCTGTGAAGTTTACATTATCATTGACCATCAAGGAGGAGGACAGGGGGCAAAAGTGGAAGGGCTGCAGTAATTTGTTGTGCCATTTTGGAGTTTGCATTCTGTAGTTATAGATACTCTATGGTGATCTTATCGATAAATGACTTAGCAGCCTGGAGTATGTTCTGGTACTTCTAGAGTTCTTTGCAACAAATTCTGATATAGAAACAAAGAGGGGGGACTGCCTGACCACAGTTTTGGGGTAAGGCTCCTTATTTAGGTTGTCTGTACTATTGAAATCCCTCTCTTTATTCAAGAATGAAAGGGTCTGTCATATCTCCAGTTGGAAAGTGATGCCCAGTAGAGGTTGTTGGCTGTTCTTGGGTCATAGGATGAATGGTCTCAGTTCGGAATGACATGACATACAGGAGATGCTTAGTGAGAAAAGCATATGTCAGCAGACAGTGGAACCTTTTCCGACATGGACATCAGAAAAATGGGTTGCCAGTCTGGTTTCCAAGAGAGTCATCTTGATCCATGATCAGAATCATTGTATCATTGATGATGCTCATGTTTTTCCAAAGACTGTTGAATGATGTGGAGATATATCAGCCTGCATATTGCCTGTGAA
>JAGKTI010001546.1:22449-41706 GCA_018397915.1 Birgus latro | reverse complement strand
ATGGAGAATGTGAGTGAATTTAAGTACTTGGGCAGTGTGATGAGTAAGGATGGTAGTCTGGAGGGTGAAGTGCTCGAAAGGGTACAGCAGGGAAGGAAGGTTGCTGGTTCGTTGAAAGCAGTGATAAGAAACAGGGAGGTGAGCATGGAAGTGAAAAAGTTGTTACATGACAGTATTGTGATACCAACTCTGACATATGGAAGTGAAGCTTGGACCCTGTTGGAAGGACAGAAGTCAAGAGTGAGAGCAGTGGAAATGAGTTATTTGAGAGGAGCATGTGGAGTCACATGGAGAGACAGACTAACAAATGAGGAAGTGAAGGAGCGTTGTGGTGTGGTTGAGGACGTGATGGGAAGCGTTAGGAGAAACACGTTAAGGTGGTTTGGGCATGTGGAGAGGATGGAGAGTGAAAGATTGACGAGGAGAGTGTATGTGAGTGAGGTGGAGGGGGCGAGAGGGAGGGGGAGGCTGAGGATGAGATGGAGGGATGGAGTGGAGAGGTATATGAGAGAGGGGGGTGTGAGTTGGGAGCGTGGTAGTGAAATGGCAGGGGACAGAGTGACATGGAGGCAATTTGTTTGTGGCCACCCCGTTCGGGATTGAGGCGTCTGGCAATAGATAGATAGATAGAAGTGTCATGGCCTCCATCCTGCTTCACTCCACCAGTTCCTTTCAATTAGTAACAATATCCCTTTTGCCTCTTAGCTTTTCTAAAATACCACTAAAAATATTTTGTTGCATAACACAATATAATTTTAGCAAGTTTAGACTCGATAAAGGCCATAACACACATAAGAATATATTCTCATTCACGAAAAGCATCGTGGTCACCATCCTGCTTCACCCCCACCAGTTCCTTCTGACTCTAGGCAATATCCTATTTGCCTCATAACTTTTCTCAAATGCCAATATAATTAATTTACTGCATAACACAGTAAAATGTAAGCAAGGCTTGGACACAACAAAACTCATTAAAAAATATATATACTGTACATATGTATTTTCTTGCATAACCATTTCAATTCACTTGGCTCACTCTACTCTACTCCACCACCTTATTGAGTGTTTATCATCATTCAGCACTTGGTGAAGGATACTTCAGAGCAAATCCTTCAAAATCATTACCCAGTATCTTCAGGGTCATCATCAAGGAAGTGAATTATCCTCCTGATTGTCTTCATTGGCAGAAGATGAATTGTGGATGGGGATTGGAGGTTTCACTTGTACTTTGCGTGACATGTAGTGTACTTAATTTAAGCATTTTTTAAATACTGTACTATACACTTTACAGACCTTATTTTTTATGATCTTACAAATTAAAGATGTTCACTTTGTGTGTGTATTTCACTTATCACTTGTCACCATCGAGCAGTATATCGGGGACTTCTGGGGAAATGATTGGGGTCGACTAAGGCAGAGGACAGGGGAACTAGTGACGCCACCAGCCCGCCACCAACTGACGCACGAACACAAACCGCTCTCTGTGTGATTAATGTTTGGTGTCCTGAATGTATGGTAATACTGTATTAACATTAATGCAAACCCCTTTTCTAATATTTTAGCATTTAGAAAGTACTTTATTGGCATAACTTAATTTTAAACACTTCAAATACTGTATTAGACACTTAATGCACTAAATTATTTACGATCTTACAAACTAAAATTGTTTACTTTGTATATTTCACTTATCACTCGTCACCCTCGAGCAATATATCATGGAATTCCAGGGGAACGATGAAGCCAGAGCATGGTGAAACAATAGTAACGTCTCCAGCCCACCACCAACCGACCCACAAACACACAAACCAAGCGGACAATGTGGTGGACCCGGGCTGAGGTTAGGCAGTCCGGACTGCTTCTATCTTTTTCGGAGTTTTACCGATAAATAAGAAAAAATTTCAGTAGGCTCCTTGACTCCGAAAAAAGCAAATTCCGATCTAGTGAAGTCCGTTGTAGTGAGGTCATGCTGTTCAGCATGGCCTTGCTAACCGAAAGGCCCATGGCGAAGCTTTGGATGCCAACAAGGATGGAGTAGGAGAGTTTCAGCAGAAGGTAAAGGGCTGGATCGGTAGGGAGGGCCTCACTCTCAGGCAAGTCCGATGAAACTGGTCTGTTTTGTCGCTCGCTGCCCACGAACACCCTAGCAGAGGAGACAGAAAAGCATTTACCTGAATGCAATCTCTCCAAGCAGCGGATATTCGCTTCGTGTTGTGCCAGTGCTAACAGCATGCACCGACTCAAGCTGGTTATTGTTGGCCGTGCAAAACAGCCTCGGTGCCTTCGTGGGTTGATGGATGTCTTTCCTGTCGTTTGATACCATTCTTTGAAGCCTTGGTTCACACCCAAGATCTTCAAAGACTGGTTTCACTAGCACTTTGTCAAGGAGGTCATCCATAATCAGACAAAGGCACTGGGAAGTCTATGCAACCAGGTAAAGGCTCTCCTGCTTCTGGACAGTGCACCTGCACATCCGTCCGACAAGGAGTTGATTGCTGAGAGTGACCGCATTAGGTGCTTGTTCTTGCCACCTAATACAACTGCTCTCATCCAACCAATGGACCAAGGAGTGATCGTGGCTATGAAGAGGCTGTACCGTCGGAAGTTCCTGAACGAGGTGATGGTTGTTTTCAAGGATGAGGACGAGTGCAGGGAGGGACGGGACATGCGAGGCCAGCGGACTTTGGAAAACTTTCATCGCTACAACCTCAAGTCAGCCATCTGCAACTGGGCCAGTGCATGGAGGGAAGTCTCCGTCAAGACTCTGGAAAGTGGTTGGTCTCGTCTGCTTCTTGGAGCCGATGTGGTGCACAACTTTCTAGGTTTTGACATGGATGACTTCTATGTGTGTCTTCGTGCGGCTGCTGATGAGGTGGATGTGGACGAAGTGCGTGAGTGGTTGGATGACGATATGGGTGATCCTGGGTATCAGATCATGTCTGATATCGAGATGACATCACTATAACAGACGAATTGGGGCCCAAGCTATTCCGAAAAACTCGAAATTCCGATAAAAGTGACATCCAGACTTCCCTCTGCTAATCCGGACTTTTTCTAATGTATCAGACATTAGTCCGGATTGCATGAACAGTTTTTAAACTGTTTTGACTACCATTGCAGTACTGTACTGTGTTATAACTTCACTGCATTAATCAAATGGTATAATATTTATAATAATACTGTACTGTATACTGATAAACATGCCTTTTATTTACCTTATTGTGGTGAACATAGCTGAAGTGTTCAGGCAGTCCGGACTGCCTCTAGCTTTATTGGACTTTTTCCAATATATAGGAATTTCATCTGGTAGCTCCTCGGATCTGAAAAAAGCGAATTCCGGTCTACTGAAGTCTGTTATATCGAGGTTTTACTGTACCCAGCTGGAAGATTCCGACAAGGACAGCGATGATGATGTGGACTCCTCTCAGCGCGCCACTACTCCAGCCGTCCCCAGGCTGAGCGCATTCCAGGAGTACGTCGAGTTCGTTCTTGACTACAGTGGGGCCGCTCAGGTAGCATTTTTTTGCTTAGCAAATCCATGGGTAGCGACAGGAAAAAAACTATCTCATAGCGATTAATGCTGCACAGTTAGCGAAAATCCGCTAGGCATTTACCACGTAGTGAGCGGGTGGGCAGAGTTGCCAAGGTCGGAACCTGATTCAAAAGCTATACTGGGCGAATATCATCTGATCTGATCTGAATGCTGATGGTGTATGCAAGCCGACCTTCATCTGTAGCGGGTGATGGGCAGAGTTGCTAAAGTCGGACCCTGGTAACACTGACAGCGAGTGCGAGTCTATCCTCATGCTGATGGTGTACAGTTAGCGGAAATCCGCTAGGCATTTAACACGTAGCTAGCAGGTGGGCAGAGTTGCCAGGGTCGGAACCTGATTCAAAAGCAATACTGGGCGAATATCATCTGATCTGATCCTCATGCTGATGGTGCATGGGAGCTGATCTTCATTTGTAGTGGGTGGATGGGCAGAGTTGCCAAGGTCGGACCCTGGTAACATAGACAGTGAGTGCAAGTCTATCCTCAGTCAGTTCATTGACCCATTGCCTATCCATGAGCCGTGCGTTCATTCAACTCTCAGTCTTTCCATTGTTAAAGTTTTTTGTGACCTTCCATTTATTGTCTGGGGACTGAGTGCTCTGTTATCATGGCTTCAACTTCGGAGGCTGGCCCAAGTGGTGGCGGTGGCCCAGGGAAAAAAACAGGAAGTGCAGGTAGTGTAAAAGTGACAAAAAAGGCCAGAGGATACATGCGTAGCAAGCGTGAGGTACAGAGACCAGCCCTTGTGAATGCCTTGTCAGGCGAAGAGGACGATGTCGACATGCCCCCTGTTCAGCTCGAGGATGACCTATATGATGGTTGGGAAGATGAGGAAACAGAGGCCCATTGCATCAAGAATGAAGTTCGTTTGCGTGTGTTACGACGTGAAGGACAAGAGAAAGATGAGGGATGAGAGATGGAGAGTGAGCAGAGTCAGGTCCGTGGTCGCTAGGTTGCTGCGGTACAATAACCACCAAGCACGACAGTAATTTCAACAATAAATAGCAATAATGATTTAAAAGTTGTTTATCCATTTGCATGTTAAGTTTATTTTATTAGTGTTCACAGTTGGAATTTAGGGTTTCGTTGGAGTGTAGTACAGGTATTTATTTTTTAGCAGCTCTAGCATGGATGAGAGATGGAGAGTGAGCAGAGTCAGGGCCGTTGTCGCTAGGTTGCTACAGTACAATAACCACCAAGCACGACAGTAATTTCAACAACAAATAGCAAAAATGATTTAAAAGTTTGTTTATCCATTTGCATGTTAAGTAAGTTTATTTTATTTGTGTTCAAAGTAGGAATTTAGGGTTTCGTTGGAGTGTAGTACAGGTATTTATTTTTTAGCGGCTCTAACAGGTTGCCACGGTACGGTAACTACGTTTGATATCAATATCGTCGTCATCAGCCACAGGTCCACTGCAGGACCGGCCTGTAAGTGGCACTCAGAACGAAATAAAAGTAAGTTTGTTAATCTTCTTTGAATATGTAATATACTATCTTATTTCTGAAGAAATATGACGTGATATTAATGGTTATTGGAGGAAATTAGGGATATACCTGAAGGAGTCAGGACCGTAGTTCATTGACCCATGTGAAAGTATGTATCTTAAGCTTTTCTTATAACTAATTTCCAACTATCTCTCTCCTACCATATTTTACAGTTTTAAATTTTTCCTTTACCTTTCCTTTTCACTTGGGGGAATGCCGGTATCTAAGCAATACTGATGGGTGGAAGGTGAACCTCCCTGCAGTTACCCCAAGAAGAAGAAGAAGAAGAAGATTGTTTGTTTATCCACACACCGCGCATCCATTCAACGTGTCACAGTCTCTCGCCATTGTTAAAGTTTTTTGTGACCTTCCATTTATTGTCTGGCTACTGAGTGTTCTAATATCATGGCATCAACATCGGGGGCTGGCCCAAGTGATGGTGGTGGCCCAGGGAAAAAACAGGAAGTGCTGGTAATGTAAAAGTGACCAAAAAGGCCAGACAATACATTCGTGGCAAGCCAAAGAAACAATACTGCATGGAGGAAAAGAAAATGATAATTTTTTGAATACTGTATGTAGTATACGTTTATCTTATTACAGTAGTGTACTGAAGAAATATGACGTGATACTGATGGGTAATGGAGGATATTAGGGGTATAGCTGAAGGAGTCCAGGACTGTATTAATTTTTTTTAGGTAAGAAGTTTGCCCCTCGGGTAGCGATTTCATGGATAGCGGCCATTTTGGTGGTCTAATAAGGTCGCTATCCAAGGGGCCCCACTGTACCTGGAACACCTGGACTGAAACAGGAAGATGGGGCCCTGGAACTTGCGGAGGAAGTGTGTGCTTTTAGGCAGCTCATCATCTATCTATTGCCAGATGCCTCAATCCCGAACGTGGTGGCCACAAACAAATCGCCTCCATGTCACTCTGTCCCCTGCCATTTCACTACCATGCTCCCAACTCACACCTCCCTCTCTCATATACCTCTCCACTCCATCCCTCCATCTCATCCTCGGCCTCATCATCACTCGCCAAAATTGCCGATCCTTATGTCAATCAACCACTGACAGTATCTTCAGGCCTGTGACCCACGCCGTGCCCAGCCCTGGCTCCACACCACTGCCTCACCAAGACCTGCCTTCTACCTCCGAGCCACAGCCCAGCACATCGACCATGGTGGAGTCTCCATTGGATGTGAGTTTTCGGCTATCTTCAGAGTCGGCCGCAGTGGGTAGCCCATCACCACGTCCTGGCAACGTGCCCGTGGGCCACCTGCAACACCTACTCTCAGGCTGTGACAGTGAATAAACAACAATAACTCGCAACTGAACCACATGGGAATTTACAGTGTTGTGCAGTGTTAACAACAAAATGTGCAGTGTTAAGAAATTAAATTCAGAGTGCAAAGGATTAAGTGCAGAGTGAAACATTGGCTTGTTGCAGCTGGTGTGGCACAAGTAAGAACAGAATGCTTAGTGTTAAACAATTATAATTCACAGTGCAAAGGATTGAGTGCAGCGCAACACTGGATTACTGTTCGTGCTTCAAGTGCACCTTCACCACTGTCAGAGCCGTAGAGGAGGTGGGTTAATCTTCGCAACGGCCACAGACGTGTTGCAAGTACCTTGTACACTGCTAATTATTTTCCTTACTCACTTCTAATTTTTCATTCTATGGTTCCTTTTCATTTATTTTATGGTTTTTGTCCCTTATTTGTGTGAATAGGGTCCTAAATAGGTGCTGTGCATGTCCAGTAGGGAGTTATTTAGGTGGCTTTCAAAGTTAGGTTGGGTTGGGTTCTGTAAGTACCTTTCCAGGGGCATTTTTCCCAAGTCCTGGACAAAACCAAGTCCTGGACGATGCTTGGACTCTATTACGTCAGACCTTTGAGGGATTACGTTACTTAAAAAATAGTACCAATAGAGAACACCCTAAAAGTTTTTGGCCCAGTCTAGCAATTTTTCATGCCAAGTCTACTGGGATTTAAATCTTTTTGTGCCTACTGGAATTTTAATTTTTTTATGCCTACTGGCAGCCCCTGGCATCCGAACGAATGATATCCGAACTTCTCTCATTTTAATTGCCATTTTTGGCACCATGCTTCAATATTAAAATCAATAGGCTCATTTCTGTGAATTTCCAGTATGAAATTCCTTATGAAACTGATTCTTTCTGCAGCAACTGCCCCATTTACTTGCGAAAGGTTGCCAGCTCCAAATTACAAATACCGCTAAACACGCTTTCAAAACTGCTAGAGTGTAGGTCAATACAAAAATTTTCTGAAGATCTCAAGAAAAAAAATAACATCTCTAAAATTTTCCAGTAATTTTTTAGTCTCCATAACATTGTTAGATTTTTTGCATTTTGTAAGCCTTCACAATATAGATAGGTCTCATGCCACAAGGCATTAAATATTACTACAAAATTGAAGCGTCATTCGCTGAACATTCACTTGGTTACTGCACACCACAGTTGTGCAGATGAGCAGTCAGGGTGGTCTGTAGTTTCCATTCGGGAGAGAATGTTTTGATTCTACCTGGTTGAACATGCCTCACTCCTCCTCTTGCTCATGCCTGTCCCTTGTTTACCCTGCCCTTTCCCACTCCCCTGTAAGTGGTGTGTTGTCTGGGCTGCGGCATCCTTTCTTTCCGCAGCATAGGACATGGCAGAGGCTAGGTCGCCTGGCTCGATGACTATGTCTCAGTGATGGATCAGTAGTCACCCCAAGACTCTAACCCACTCACAAGCAAAGGTGGCAGGCTATCATCCGTCATGGATAACGATGAGGATGTCTCTGGTCTATCAGATCATACAGGGAAGTATATCAGGACCTCTGCTGCCCTTAAGGTTTCCCATCGACATTTGGAAGCTGAATGTGAGTGAACTGTTGCATCTGCACAGTGCTCAGCCTGGTCAGTGTTTTGCTTCCCCCACCCCCCTTTTCCAGCTGCATGTCATGGACCTCGAAATTATCCATTGTGTGAGTGTGTGATCCTTCACTCTTTCCTATCTCTTGGTGAGAGACAGTATCGTCCTTGTTGACCATCAGGTCAAGGCTGGCTTCCTAACCCTTTTCTTCAAGTTATAATTAGGTGTTCCTGCCTCCCTTTTCTTCAAGCTGTAATTAGGTGTTCCTGCCTCCCTTTTCTTCAAGTTGTAATAGGTGTTCCTGCCTCCCTTTTTTTCAAGTTGTAATTAGGTGTTCCTGCCTCCCTTTTCTGCAAGTTGTAATTAGGTGTTCCTGTCTCCCTTTTCTTCAAGTTGTAATTAGGTGTTCGTGCCTCCCTCGCAGTGTACTTAAAGATAAAAAGAAATCATTTTTTGAGGAAGGTAGTTGGGGGTGTTTCAAGAGGGAACCTCTAATCACAAGGGAAAAAAAAAGTTTAAGAGTTTTGAAGAGAGTGAGTTGGCAGTTCAAGAAGGATGGTTGAGAGTCCTGAAAAACTGTATAGAGACCAGCTTGGAAACGTTTGTGTGTGTGTGTATTTACCTAATTGTATTTACCTAATTGTGATATACAGGAAATGAGCTACGCTCGTGGGGTCCCGTCTCTGTTTCTCAATAAGTCAAATTTTGCCCTAAACTCATTAAAGTTTTTAAACTGGACGATATTTTGGTCCAGGCTATTCCACAGGTCTATGCATGTATAAGGAAAACTATATTTCTTGATGTCCTTCAAGCAGCTTGGCTTCTTTAGTTTCATTCCGTGTCCCCTTGTTACCCTTTCATCCCACACAAACAGATTTTCTCTGTCAATTTTATCTACTCCTATCATGGTCCTGAACACTGCAATCATGTCACCTCTCTCTCTCCTTTCCTCTAAGGAAGGTAAATCCAGCCTTTCCAGCATCTCTCTGTACGACAAATCTGCCAGACTGGGGACCATCTTGGTTGCTGTTCTTTGTATTCCCTCAATCTTGGTTATATCTTTCTTTTTGTGTGGGGACCACACTACTGCTGCATATTCTAACTTGGGACGCATCATGGCCACTATCAATTTCTTCATCATCTCCTCATCCATGTAATGAAATGCCACTCTTATATTGGTCAAGAGTTTATATGTCTCTCTAACTATCTTATTTATGTGCTTTTCAGGTGACAAACTATCCTGGACCAGCACTCCTAAATCTTTCTCTTCCCTCGCTTTTCTGTGTGTGTGTGTGTGTATTTACCTAATTGTGATATACAGGAAATGAGCTACGCTCGTGGGGTCCCATCTCTGTTTCTCAATAAGTCAAATTTTGCCTTAAACTCGTTTAAGTTTTTAGACTGGACAATCTCTTTGTCCAGGCTATTCCACAGGTCTATGCATCTATAAGGAAAACTATATTTCTTGATGTCCTTCAAGCACCTTGGCTTCTTTAGTTTCATTCCGTGTCCTCTTGTTGCTCTCTCATCCCACACAAACAGATTTTCTCTGTAATTTTTTTCTACTCCTATCATGGTCCTGAACACTGCAATCATGTCGCCCCTCTCTCTCCTTTCCTCTAAGGATGGCAAATCCAGCCTTTCTAGCCTCTCACTGTATGATAGGTCTGCCAGACTGGGGATCATCTTGGTTGCTGTTCTTTGTATTCTCTCAATCTTGGTTATATCTTTCTTTTTGTGTGGGAACCACACTACTGCTGCATATTCTAACCTGGGCTGGATCATGGCTACTATCAATTTTTTCATCATCTCCTCATCCATGTAATGAAATGCCACTCTTATATTGGTCAAGAGTTTATATGTCTCTCTAACTATCTTATTTATGTGCTTTTCAGGTGACAAACTATCCTGGACCAGCACTCCCAAATCTTTCTCTTCTCTCGCTTTTCTAATTGGTTCATTACCCATCAAGTAATTCAATGATGGCCTCTTGGTACTTTTACCCATTTCTAATATTTTACATTTTTTTGCGTTGAATTTCATTTCCCACATCCGACTCCAATCATGTATCCTATCCAGATCCTTCTGTAGCATTTTACAGTCCTCTTCAACCTCCACCTTTCTCAAGATATTTGCATCATCAGCAAACAGGCTTGCGTAGCTGTTCACTCCATCTACCATATCATTTACGTAAATCAAGAACATTACTGGTGCCAACACCGAGCCCTGTGGGACACCAGTTGTTACTTCCCTCCATCCAGATGTCCTATCCTTTATTACTGTCCTCATTTGTCTGTCACTCAAAAAGTCTCTCATCCATTCCAGGAGTCTTCCCTTCAGTCCTCCTATATGCTGTAATTTCTTTAACAGTCTCTTGTGGGGCACCTTGTTGAAGGCCTTCTCCAGATCTAAGTACACACAATCCACCCAACCGTCTCTCTCCTGCAGCACGTCAATCGCCCTTGAGTAAAAGCTCAACAAGCTGGAAACACATGACCTTCCACTTCTGAATCTAAACTGACTTTCAGTCAAAATATTCATCTCTTCCAGGTATTTTATCCATCTATCTTTCAGAATTCTCTCACACAATTTTTGCAGCCATTCTGGTTAGGGACACTGGTCTATAATTCAGGGGTTCTTCCTTGTTTCCTCCCTTATAGATTGGCACCACATTTGCCCTCTTCCATTCCCGAGGCACTTTCCCCTCTTCCAAGGAGCACACAATTAAATTGTGAATCTTATCCGCCAGTTGTTCGCTGCATTCCTTCAGTGCCCAATTAGAGATTCCATCCAGTCCTGGGGCTTTCCTTACATCTTGAGTTCCCAGTAATTTATACACTTCCTGCACTTCCACTTTTATCACTACATTTCTAATCACTCCCTCTCCTTCCACAAACTCCCTTTCCTTAGTGAAAACCAATTGGAAACATTTGTTCATTATTTCAGCTTGCATTACTGCATCCTTGTGGACCTCTCCTTCTACTTTCAGTTTGGTGATTCCTTCCCTTTGCTTCAATTTGCCATTAACAAATCTACAAAACAATTTGGATTCATCCTTACATTTGTCAATTATACCTTTTTCAGAGTTCCTTTCTTCCTCTATACGTATTCTTGTATATTCATTTCTAGTTCTTTTATATTCTTCCTTTGCTCTGATATTACTTCTCTTTCTCCATTTGTTCCATCCCATGTCCCTCTCTTTTTTCGCTATCATACACCTTCTATTAACCTCTTCATTACCGAAATCGATAAGGTTTACGCTGGTAAACCTAGAAAAAGTTCTGGCGAGGAACCGATAATTGTAAGGTTTAGGGTGGTAAACCTGATAAGCATAGGGAGGTATAGGAGGGTAGGAGTGTTGGTTTTGGGGTTACTAGAGAGACTTGGGTTGTAAGAACTGGCAACTTGACTCTGACATCATTCTCCTTGTCATGGCCATGCCACGGCCATATCAGAGTCCATGCCAGGCCATGATTGACATCATTTGGGTATTTTGGATATGATTTATTATTTCAAATGTTTTGGGCATATATATAGACCTATATGGTATGATATAAACAGAAAAAAATAGTTGCACTAGGCATATCAGCACGTGATTACCATGACAACCACCCTCCTAGGCCCCACAACCAACCAGCAGTCAGTTCTCACCCGCAACCCCTCAGTATCCCCCAAGCTGCATGCTGTGACTGTGTGTTTTTTTTTTTTGGCTGTTTTTGCGTGATCATGGCGTCATCTGATACTGATGACAAATTTGATACAAAGCTTGCTAGTGAGTTAGATGAGTCTGACAACAATGAAACTCAATCAGACATCAGTGAGTGAGTCAGACAATGATTATATACCAGAAAACGACAGTGATAGCGAGAGTACGAGTGATGAAAGCGATATAGATAATTGCTCAAATCCCAGCCTTGTAGGCTCGCCATTGTTGCAGAGTCCCTGAGGACCTGCCTTCACCCTCTTGTCGGATCCGTTTGCAGATCAAAGGCCACCTCCACTACCTACACTTCACCTGGACTTTCCCAACGCACATCCTGCAGTGTATCAATGCCACGAGGAGCTACATATGAGTACTGTATATACCTTTTTATGTCTGTAAAGTCTATATTTATAGGAACAATGAAAGTTTAGTAAAGTATATATATCCCTACATGTAGCAGCCGTGGCTCAGTGGGTTAGAGCACTCCGCTCTGGCCGTAGGGTCGGAGGATTGAATCCACCCAAGGGTCATTGGTAGACATCAGGAAGGGCATCCGGTCATAAAATGGTACACGCTTCAATCCAAAAAGGCCGACGCATGCAAGCATGCTGCAGCCTTCAAAAACGAAAAACGAAAAAAAACGAAAAAACATGTATACTACAATAGGAAATGTATTTCAAATCATGCACAGTGTACCTCGTGGTCAACATGTACTTGAGAATATAAAAGTAATATAAAATGAAAAACAGTGCACTTATGATAAACGATCACCCCCCACGCACACGCATGAACTTCCGGGAATTCGGTTTGACGGAGGGAGAGCGGGGCGGCTGGGGGTGGGAGGCGCGGTAATGAAGGGGTTAAACCACATCTTTTTCCTGTTGTCTTTCCCACTTACTCCTGGCACATATTTTTCTACTCCCAAATTGTAGAGGTCTAAAAAGATATCCCACTTCTTCTGTATGTCTCTTGTTTCTCTGAATTTTCTCTAGTCCGCATTTTCGAAAAATTTTCTCAGTTCTGCAACGTTTGTTTTCCCAAAGTTGTATCTTCCTTGCCTATAAAGCTCATCTCTTGGCACCACGTTCCCTGTTATCATCTGGAACTCAGTGACCACATGATCACTTTTTCCTATAGGACACAGATGATTTAAAGATTCAGTTACATCAGGTTCTTTGGATAGTAGGAAATTAGTCTTGCTGGTGTGTCATCACCTCTGAATCGTGTCTCTTCTTTAACCCACTGCGTCATTACATTATTCATTGCTATATTTAACAATTTAGTGCCCCACGAATCTTCGCTGCCTCCTGAGTCCCATTCCTCCCAGTTCACCTCTTTACAATTAAGGTCACCCATTAGGATTATATTGTTGCTTTCCTCGATCACTTTCTGTAGATAACCATGTCTGACAACATATCCTGGTATTCATCGTCATTCCATGCTCTCATCTTAGGGGGAACATATACCACTGCCATATCTATCTTACCATTCTCCCCAGTTTCTAATTTCATATTTATCACTTCGACCCTGCCCTCTGCCATTTCCACAGTATCTACATTTATATTGTCCTTCACTGCTATCATCACTCCTCCCCCCATTTTTTTCTTTTCTGTCTCTTCTCCATAATTTGTATTTCCCACCTCCCATATGAATATCAATATCTTCTTTCAATTTAGTCTCTACAAAGCACATAACATCAGGTTCGTGTACCCTCAAAAAATCGTTGTATTTCTAACCTTGCCGATATTAGTCCACCAATGTTTGTGTACGCCACTTTCAAACTTTTTTCATCATTTTTTATACTCTCGTCTCTCCTTCCCTCCGTCGGTACCACTTTCTCAATTTCTGGTCCATAACTCTCCAATAGAACTCTGTCTTCTCTTTCTCCGTTCGCTGTTTTTTTTTTATCTTTGCTTCCTTTACTAACTCCTTTAATTTAGCTCTTTCCTGTTCATTTGCATCTCTCCTAATCCAAACATTTTTAAACCCCTCTTTATCTGACAATTTCCACGTTCTACTTATGATTTCATTCACTATTACTTGAGACTTAAACTTTACTTTCAAAGGCCTTGCCCCACCATCCTCGTACTTTCCTAACCTAAACACTTCTTCAATCTCTTCTTGGGCATCATTGTTTCCCTCCATAACCACTGATATTATTTCTTTAGCCTTGCTCAGTTCCTCTCTCTCTCTTTCAGATCTTACTGTCATACGTTTTTCTTTTATTCCTGATATTATCACATATTTTTTCTTATCTGCTACATCCCTGACCAAAGATTCACTACTTCTTAGTACTCTAACCACTTCCTATTCCATTTTTTCCTTACTTTGTTGTTCTATGATCTCCTTCAAATTTACATTTCCTTCCTCCTGTATTTTCTTCCACCCCTTATGTTGCTCCTTGATTTCCTGAATATGCTCATCTTGCCTCCTCAATTTTGATTCGTACTCATCTAGTTTACTTTTTATTCTGTCCCTTTCTTCTTCCAACTTCTTATTCTCCCTCTTGAGCTGTTTTATTTCATTTAATGTGGACTCATTACTCACCTTTAATTCTGTGACTTCTTTTTCTTGTTCCTCACTACGTGTGTTAACTTTTTCCAATTTACTCTGTAGGACTTTGATCTCTCTCTCCTGCTCTAAGGTCCGTTCCTGCATCTGCTTAATTACTTCCCATACCTTTTTTAACTCCTGGACATTCCTCTCCTCCATTTTCTCTACTCCTGCTACTCTTGTTTGTTGCAGCTTATCACTTCCTTTACCAACATTTTCTTCGGAGAAGCCCACTAATTCCCCCTCGCCAGTTGTAAACAATCTTCCGTCTCTCTCCGCCATGATACAACCATATGGAAACTTACTTTTACACTGTCTTGTATTTTTAGGGCCGAAACCTGTGGTTTTTTTTAACTAGTATCCGACAGGACCACCACTCACGCATTCAATCACATAATCACAATAGGCAGTCTCCTTTTCGCCACTGGTTCAGCTATTATTTCTCTCGATCTAGGAGCAGCTCCGACTCCGACTCTCCACGACCCGTGTGTGTGTGTGTGTGTATTTACCAATTTGTTTTTACCTATTTGTAGTAAACAGGAATTGAACTAAGCTCGTGTTGTCCTGTATCCATGTCTACATTCATCTAATCTAGTTTTAAATACATGAATGTTTTTCGCCTGCACCATCTCTTCGTCTAAGTCATTCCAAATACTTATGCTTCTGTTCGGGAAACTGAACCTTTTGAGATAATTAAGACATCTACTTTTCCTCAACTTGAAGCCATGACCTCTTGTTCTTCCATCATCCAACACAAGAAGATCCTCTCTATCCACCCTTTCCAAATTCTCTTACATTTCTAAATATCGTGATCAAGTCATCTCTTTCTCTTCTCTTGCGCAATGTTGGTAACTTCAGTTTTTCCAATCTCCCCTCATAGGTGAGTTCCCTTTAACGTGGTATCATCTTTGTTGCCATCCGTTGAACCCTCTCTAGTTTATCAATATGCTTCTTCAAGTGAGGTGACCATACAACAGCTGCATACTCTAGTCTTGGTCTTATCATGGTCACTATCAACTCCTTCAACATTTCCTCATCCATATAATTAAAAGCCACTCTCATGTTGGTCAGTAATCTATAAGTTCCCCCAGTGATTTTGTTTATATGCTTTTCTGGTGACAAGTCATCCCGAATAATCACTCCCAAGTCTTTCTCATCCTTTCCTTTTCTAATTATCTCATTGCCCATTTTATATGTCCAGTGTGGTCTTCTTTTGCTTATTCCCATTTCTAATACATGACACTTCTTGGGATTAAAGTCCATTTTCCAAGTCTGGCTTCAGCTGTGTAGTTTGTCCAAGTCCTCTTGCAGTTCTTTACAACTATCAATACATTTAATATGTTTCATAATTTTAGCATCATCTGCAAACATACTCATGTAACTATTCAAACCCTGTGGCAAATCATTTACATATTTCAGAAACATTATTGAGGCCAGGACAGAGCCCTGGGGTACTCCACTAGTCACATTTCTCCATTGTGAAACCTTGTCTCTTATTACTGTTCTCATCTGCCTTCCGATCAAATAATCTCCCATCCAATTTAATAGTTTCCCATGCACCCCTCCAAAGGTCCTTAACTTCCACAATAGTCTCCTATAGGGCACTCTGTCAAATGCTTTCTTAAGATCTAGATAGACACAATCCGCCCATCCCTCTCCCTACTGTAGAAACTTAATAGGTTAGTAACACATGATCTTCCTTCTCTAAAACCAAACTGTCTTGCTGTTATCACTTTATTTTCTTCTAAATACTTTATCCATCTTTTTCTAATAATTTTCTCAGATTTTACAAACAATACTAGTGAGTGACACAGGTCTATAATTAAGTGGATCCTCCCTATCTCCTCGCTTAAAGATTGGCACAATACTTGCTCTTTTCGAATCTTTAGGTAACTGTCCATTTTCAAGCGAGGTCTTGATGATGACATAAACTGGCCACACTAAATGGTCGGCACATTCCTTCAGGATCCATCCAGCCACACCATCTGGTCCCATTGCTTTTCTCACATCCACATCCTTCATCAGCTGTAGCACCTCATTCATGTCAACTGTAATTTCGGCCATTCCTGTCAGCCTGGGTTCCATTTCAGGCACCCTAAATTGTCTTCCAGTACATAAACTGACTGCAGCTTGTTGTTCATTATTTCACACAAGTCTTCCTCTCTTTCATATGTTTTATCTCCATCCCTCAGTCGTATTATACTCTCCTTAACTTTCATTTTGCCATTTACAAACCTATGAAATAGTTCTGGTTCTTTTTTACAGTTAGATGCATTATCTTTTTCGTATTTCCTTTCCTCTTCTTTCCGTACCCTTACATATTCATTTCTTACCTGCTTGTACTCCCCCCAAGCCCTTTCACTATACCTTCTTCTCACTTTATTCCATGCTTTTTTTCTTGCCTCTTGTGCTATCCTACATCTGTTGTTAAACCATTCTTTCTTCCTTTCCATAGTTGCAGAAAATTTTGGGACATATTTAGTAACTCCTGTTTTATATGCTTCTGTCAAAAACTCATATTTCTCATCAACATTTGTGATCATATTCATTTTACTCCATTCTACATTTTGAAAAAAGTTCCTCAGGGAAGCAAAGTCTGCCCTCCCATAATTGTATCTATTTTCTCTGTGTTTTTCATCTCTTTCTCCTTCCCTTACTCCTACCACGTCCATCTCATTACCAGATGATCACTTTTACCAAAGGGGCATTGGTAGGTTATGTTTCTCACATCTTATGGGTCCATTTTGAATAGTAGGTCAAGCCTTGATGGTTTGTCATCACCCCTAATTCTTGTGTTTTCTTTGATCAATTTGGTTAACATGTTTTCATCACCAATTCCATTAATTTATTTCCCTAGGATTCCTCATTGTTCCCAGCATCCATACTTTCCCAGTCAACTTCTCTACAGTTAAAATCTCCCATTAATATTATTCCATTTCTTCATTCAGTTAACATTTTCAGCCTAATAATGGATTCTCTTATTAACTGTTCATAATCTTCCTTCGTCCATACCCTAGTTTTGGGGGGCATATAAAAAACTATTACATCCATTTTTTCTCCATAACTGTCCTCTATTACAGCTCCCAAAAGTTCAGCTATGGTATTTTCAGTTTCTATATTCTTTGCTCTTAGGTCATTTCAGGTTAATATCACTATACCTCCCCCAAACTTACCTTCTCTGTCCTTCCTCCAAATCTTATAGTTGTTCCATCCAAATAATTTTGTATCGACATCTCGGGGCAATTTAGTCTCTACCAAGCAAACAATTTCATGTTTATTTTCATTTAAATAATCCCCAATTTCCCCCTTCTTAGATATTAACCCATCTACATTACTGTACATGATACTCAGATTTGCTGCACTGTTTTTATCTTTACTCATTCTTCTCTTTTTCATATTCATATCCATCCTCTTTGTTTCCTTCACATCTAGTTCTTCACATACCACTTCCTTGCTTTCATATCCATCACTCTCCAAAAAAAAGTTTTGCATTCTTCTTCTATCCTCCTGTCATTTTTTTTCCTTTACTTGGTCCTTCAAAGATTTTAAAGCTTCTCTTTCTTCTTCATTCAAATCTTTTCTTACTTTAATATTTTGCATCCCTGCCTCTTTACTTAATTTCAAGTCACCTGAAGTATATCATTTACTACACCTTCTGATGCCATCTTAACTCTGATTGGTCTTGCTTCCCCTTTCTTATATAGCCCTATCCTCCTTCCTCAATTTCATTTTCCCACTTGTTTCCTTCGGGATCGATCTTGCCAAATACTTTCCTCACCTGATTCGAGTCTCTCTCGAGTGTCACAGACCTAACTTTTTCTTCCTTCTCCCTGTTTCCAAATATTATGACACATCTGTTCCTTTCTACTGTTTCTCTCACAATTTTCTCTTTTTTCTTCAATTTTTTCACTACATTTTCTTCCATTTTTTTCTTGTTCATTTCCCTTTCTTCCTGAATAATTTCCCTTAAACTGACCACTTCTTTCTGTTCTTCCACATGTGCCCACTTTGCCTTTTGCTCTTCTAACACACTACTTACCTTCTCTGTTTTGTTACTGCTCTCTTCTAGTTTTCTCCTTAATTCAATATTTTCTCGTTTCAAATTCTCGATCTCTTGGTTCGCTGTCTCATTGGCCTGTATCAAACTCTGTATAGTATTCTCAGTATTTTCAGGCATGTTTTTGATTCTAGATCCTCTACTTTCTTTTCTAGTTCACCAATTCTCATAATCGACGTTTTGACCAAATCCATAACATTTGTTTCACTGTCAAATCCTGGAAATTCCAGTTCCCCAATGTTTACATTGACGGCCATGTTTAAGGTCGGTTGCAGTACTAAACTGAACAGCTGTTCTCAAAGTTCCTACAAAAACATTCATGTATACTTACTGACAATAGTTCTTTACATCTTTGGTAGACTATAATAACTTGCAATACATCAAATTTTGGGCAAAACTGAAGGAGACAGGACAATTCCTGAAACCTATTTAAGGTTCGTTGAGGTAGTTTGAGACACGGTTTCTCGCTGTGGCTGCTCGTGTGTGTGTGTGTGGCTGCCCTCTGTAGGGGAGTTACTTGCAGGTAGCAAGGTATAGTGAGGTATTTACATAGATGTATTGTAATAGAAATTTTTTTATTAATTTATTTTTCATCCACTTGATAAGTATAGTGTTAATACCATAATAATATATCTTTCAGGTGGTTCATATTGACTACAATGTTTGCTTTGAAAAAGGAAAAAACCTGCGGGTCCCAGAGAAAGTCCCTTATAGAATGACCCAGAATATAGAAGCTGCCCTTGGAGTCACTGGAACAGAGGTAAGTAGAGCTAAAATGACTTGTTGAAGTTATGAGAATAATAATCATCGTAATAGAGATTACTTTTTTTAAGTTTGTTTTCCATACACTGACAGTTTAGAGCAGGAGTTCATAAGACTTCAGTGATATAAAGAAGGGTTTCAAGAAATTGAAGGCTAGCAAAAATCAGTCTAGAGTGCATAATTAGTCAAGCTTGTTTCAACACTCATCCAGTCCCTCGTTGCCATACATTAATATTGTATGTACTACTTTGTGTTTAGTATTTAAATTAATTAT